>ML779891.1:291333-314848 GCA_009831015.1 Picea engelmannii | reverse complement strand
ATCCAATGGAAGAGGTTGTGACAACTAATTGCCACAAGCCCTTCAAGAACAAAACAAGTGAAGAAGTACGGCAATAATGAGAGAGATAGAGAGAATGGGATGGTGAGAAACTAGTAGCATAACAATGCAATAATGAAAGGTGAAGAAAGAGTGAGTGAGAGGTCTCTTAAATAGCTTGAGAAGCTAAGGAGACCCCTCTTGGATCTTCAACATGTGTCAAACATCCAAGGGAAGGGACAACTCATGGAGAAAATCAAGCAATGAGAGAAGAGGCTTTTAGGGTGAGGAGAAAGGAAAGAAAGGTGAAAGGATGGAGAAAAGGCAAGGAAAAGGAGAGGCGTATGGTTGAGGAGAGGCCCACACATGCAACAAAGGTGTGTTTCCTTGACTTGAACGGATAAGTTTCCATCCCACGTGAGGTTTCCAACTTCCATATGAGATGTTTCCATCTCATTTCCAAGATGAAAACGTGAGTTACTCAAAGGAGCGTGAGTGTTAAAGGAAAGGCGTGAGGAGTAAGGATGGATCATGGGAAGATGTGTTGGCCACACTCCACAATGGTCTACGATTGGTGGAGGAAATGGAAAGGGAAGGTCCCACGCATCAAACAAAGGAGAGTTTCCACTTTAATTGTGATACTTCCAACCTTTACGTGAGGATGTGAAGGCGTGGAGAGTGGGACGTGAGGGAGATGTGTGAGGCAGAAGGAGAGTGTGTAGAGCACACTCCTAAGTGTGAAATGATTGGTGGAGAGGGGAGTATGTTAGCAAGGAAGGAAGGAGGGCCCACGAATTCCATTAAGTGATAGTTTCTAAACCAAAAAAAAGGAAGTGCGTGAGGCTTAGATGGTTGGCATGAGGTTAGTGTGAGAGTGAGGGAGTACGTGAGGTGAGTGGTAAAGAAATGAGTACGTGGAGGAGAGGGGCATAAGCAAGAGGGGCCCATAACTCATATAAATGAGTTATTACATTAATTAAAGAATTAAATCACAATTAAGACTCATGTGGGGAGGGTGTACGTACCATCTAAAATGGGAAAAGAGATGAAAATTTAATTTTAATTAAAAGGGGGTTTAAAAGGTGGGTAAAGGGTAGGAATAGGTTAGGTGGGGTCTCTCTTACATTACTTGCCTTTTACTTCACTTAATTTGGTCCACTATTACAAAAATTACATTTTCTCATGTTCTGGGTTTGGCAATTAAAATTGTCGTTTTCTCAAAAAACTCCTAAGCGGACAAACAACCTAGCAAAACTTGTTCGACTGAGTTGAAACTTGATCCACGGGTGCAGGGGGTCTCATTAGCTTTTTTTTTAGTACAAATACCCCTATCGTAAATCCCGAGACCTAAGTTTTATATTAATTACCCAGATTTAATTAATTAATTAATTAATTCGGAACCTTAAAAAAAACCTAGCTAGACTTGACGAAATTCCGCGAAATTTCGCGTGCTGTCTTACATGGTCATTTACAACATTCCTAAACACTAGCTACCTAGGAATGACTTCATTAGAATGTCTTTCACCACTTTGGAGGATTTATTGGGTGGAAGTGAAAAACTCAAGGGAGATTAACCCCGCTGGTTAGGCCACATTAACCTCCTGAGGATAAAAAACACTCAGCAAAAGGAACTCCCCTAATGAAGAAACCCTAAGGCAACTGACCTAACATGATCCATGTAGACTTATTACAATATTAACCACGCAGGGGTGCGGTAATCCCACTTACAAAATTTGTGCTGGAGGCAAAAAATGCCTAGTAGAACCAAACTGTCTTCGACATACTAGCATCTGATGATGCATTACTTCATGGAACATGGAGTTGACCCCCTAGTTGAATAGGCGGTCAACAGGGACCAAGCATGCAGTGCAGGGAACTGGAACAGTATGATTCCAGTTGGAGCGAGGAGATGTATTGAGGATGACAAATGTGCTATGGGTGCCAAAACTCCGGAGGAGTATGCTCTCGGTCTCAACGATTGAGGAGAAGGGCTATGTTGCTTTGTTCTGAGATAGAAAGGTGTTATTCATGCTGAGAGGATCTAGCCTATAATCAACAGTGGTCCTTGGAGTTAGAGAGAGCAACTTCTATAGGTTAAAGAGCTAGCCTATGCAAGCTATGGCCAACAGTAGCAAAGTGACAGAGGTCAAGGAGTCAATAGCTCCAAAGGTTGTAGAGACTCAGAGGGAGCCCGACTTCAGAGGGAGATTCAACCATTCAAATGGAGTCTACCTTCAGGTTCAAATGGGAGAGAGGAGTCTTCCAAGATTGTCACGAAGGTGTCATGGGTTAAGGAAGCCAGGCAAAAGCTCAAAAGCGAGAGGCTTCTAGGAGCAATGTGTCTTCCGAGGAGGAACCAAGCCATATAGCAGGACTTGCTTCAATGACAGAGGGAGCAGCCAATCAGGAGGATTAGAGTGCAGTTGTCATAGCAAATCCAATACAGGAGGCAGAGCTACTTCCAGTATGGGAGATAGAGATACTTCCAAATGATGGAGGATGGAATAATTGCCTCGCTAAGTGGGAGTGTTGATGGTTTTGTAGCTTCAGGAGTTATTCCGACAATGACCTTGGTGTCGCGCATGTTTGGTAAAAACCCCCATTGGATTGGAGCTTGGGGATTCATGGGCTTGTTGATGGGCTTTGGGGGCTTGTGTTGAGGTTTCGCATCCACGTGAAGGAATAAAGAATTTTAATTTAAAGTTGAGTTTAGTGGAGGGCTCCTTAGAGTAAGCTAAGGGATTCTAAACTCACTTTGGACTCCTATAAAAGGAGAGGAGAGATTGTGACAATCGCATTGTGACGTTATGGAGTTAGCATAAGTGAGTGAGCACTTGTACTAGGGAGCTTGGTAATTTCAGCAAGGGAAATTCTACACTTTGGCAAATTCAGCCTAGGGTTTCTTGGACATTTTGTTTTTTGTTTCAACAAAGGAGGCAGGCCACACGTGTGAGTTCACACGTGTGGAAGGAAGAGGACAGGAGGCCGCATGTGTGAGTGAATTGAGCAATCCACATCTGTGAAAGAAGCAGTACATACAGTTGCACGTGTGGTACGGAATAGGTTCGTACAGTCACATGTGTGACCAGGACCGTACAGTTGCGCATGTGGGAAAGTTTTCGACCGCACGTGCAAATTTCTAGGCAATTTAGTAGGTCTATACGACTGATGTCAGCAGGTCGTACAAAAGTCTGCAACATATTTGTAAGTGGAAATTTTTCAGGTAAATTTGTTGATTTGTATTTTGTCGAGGACTGGTTTTGTCCTCAGATTGACTGAGTTTGTGGTTGGCTGAGAGGGTTGATTTGCCCTCAAAAATTTTTGAATTTAGTAAAATTACAGAACAAAAAATTGTGTCTTATGTGCATAAATGAATTCTCTCTGATCTTTATGTTTCCACTGCTATAATTTTCTATCATAATTTAAGTGTGAAATTATTCAGTGATAACAGCCCTAGGGTTTACTGTTTGGGTCACTTGGAAGTAATTTTCAGATCTGAAATTAATTGCATAAATATTGACAATATATGCCCCCCTTAGGTCATAACATAAATTTTATGTTCCAAATGCTTAAAATATCATAACACACCATGTACACCAATGTGAGCGTGGAGCACAACTCCAATATATATAAAAAAGATAAGTTACACAATAAATCCTCAAAGAACAGGTAAACCTCCTCCAAATAACCAAAGACATTCATACAACACAATTCACATATCATCAACAATGAATAGATGATCTCTATATATACCTATTCACACAGTACACATGAATCCCATTTACTATTAGGCCAACCCTAATACATATACAATTACACATTACATGTACATTTAGCCCCATATATTCCCACCCTTGGGATCATATCATATATATTTAACCCCATATATGACCCCCTTGGGTCATAACATTGTACCCTCCTTCAAAAAGCTTTGTCCTCGAAACTTTGCAATTAAAGGTTTCATATGTCATGAAACCAAGTAAATATGATTTTCTTTAGTTCTTACTTTCTTCATTCCATTGATGACGATCCATCCATCCAAAATCGATTATTTTCGGTCTTAATCCTTGATGGCTAGTTGTTGCATAATTTTATTTCCTTTGATTCCATGTATTGTTGTTGTAACTTCTTCAATTTGTAGTGGTTGTTAGTCTCTCACAATAGTTTGTTGAAGAGTCGTTTTGTGATGCCTTGTTCCATGAATATTGACAATTATTCCATCTTCTTCCTTATTAATGTTGATATCAACCTTAAACAGGGTGTCAATATAGTTTCAGATTTGATGGTTTGTTTTCACTCTGCACATGCATTTCATTTCTTATCTTTAGTTCAGAGACAATGGCATCCTCTATTCTCTTTCTTTGGTCTTTGATTACTCTAGCCATGGAAATAATACCATCATATTTGGCATGTACATCCTCTAGATAAAGTTCAAATTCTTCATGTATCTTCTGGTGACCTTGAATCTTGTCCTCTTTCTCCTTTTGAAACTGCAATGTCACCCCATTTATCAAATTTGGACGTCCTTTTTCAATTCTGGATTGCATTTTTAATTTTACATCATCAATATTAGGGATTCCTCAACCTTCTTGCAAATTTCCTCTTCAAGTCTTTTGGTAGATTCTTCATCCAAGATCCTCATTTCTTCTTGATTTTGATAGTTATTTTCTTCTTTCAATCTCTTAACCTCATCCAGTAGTTTTTTTATTATGGTTTTGTAATCTGCATCTCTTCATCTTTATTCTTCAAATTGTTAGAATTAGGTAAGTAAGGCAAAACAAATACTGTCTTTAAAATTTCAGTTAGTTAGAACAACTAAATAAAATCCTTAGAACAGTAAACCAATATAATACTGAATCATTGAACTTAGGAAAACAAATCAGAGAAAGGACAACAATTAGATTTGAATTTTAACCAATTTCTGAGTGTGCACAACACTCAGATCTGAACTGACAATAATTAAATTCAACCAAAATCTATTTCTTAGTAAGCAAGATCATAGGATTAAATCTAGACTAGTCAAAAAAAAACTAAATCTGATATAGACCTAAGCTAAAGAACATATCCAATCAATGGATCTGATAAAGATCTAAACTCAAGAACAAATCTAATCAATAGATCTGATATAGATCTAAACAAAGGAATAGATCTAATCAATAGATCTGATATAGATCTAAACTAAAGATAAACTTTAGATTCAAAGAACATACAGATCTAAGCTTCAAAATTAAAGAACATGCAGATCTAAACAATGATAAACTTCAGAATTAAAGAACAACATACAGAGCTAAACAATTGGATCTGAATAAGTAACTTACCTAGAAGTCTTACCTCTGATCACTGAAGGAATTCATGCCACACACAAGAGATGAAGTGCCACTGAGAATATGCTCAGAAAAAGTCAAGTATCATAGATCTACCTCAAGGGTTAGATCTCTTGCCAAGAGAATATAGGATTGTTTAAGACCACCACCAGAACTTCACACAAGTAAACTGAAAACACCCCACAAACCCTCATGCATAAGAAGAGCAGCCAGGTGAAGGGATGGTTGCCTCAAGGATAGCCCAGCCACCTTACTTAGGGTGTCGTGGCCTTCATAAGAGGCTCAGATAGGGGACGACCACCTGTTGAAGAGGGTTTGTTGTCTAAAGAAAGATGGTTAACTGGTAGAATTCACAGAGGGTAGCAACACAAGTGTTCTAGCATTTACCCCACTCCCATAACAGCAAAAACCAATCAGCAAGAACCTAGAACAAATCAGCCACAAAGGAGGTCTGAAAGCTGCCACAAAAAGGAACTGTTGACTATTGCAAAGAGGTCGCACTGTTGCAAAGGAGGCCACAGGCTTACAAGGGAGCAATCTGCCACACTTAGGAGGAAGAAGAAAATGAGAGTGTGAGAATGAAGGGAGAGGGGTTCTAATTTATACTTTTGGGTGAGGGTTAGATAAAAGAAATAATAATTAAAAAATAATATATTTAATTAATATAAATATTAATTAAATATTTATTGTATTAACCCCAAAATACAAAACACAAACCCCAAAATAACTCAGCCCAAAAACCAAGGGTGGAGGGTTTAGGAGCGGTTTACACATGTCCATATAATTCTCAAGGTGACCTTTTTAACTTTATCATCACTGCATATCGGATACATCCCTCATGTGGCCATGCCCACCTTCAAAGAGGGTCATACACCAACAACGGGGACCAGGTTGCCCCAGAACATATCTAGGGTCTTATCCACCAAGGTACAAGAACAAGGATCAACCCATGCCCCAAACATGGGTACCCTGGAACATGTTCAAGGGCCCTAGACATATCTAGGGACTTTAACTGATGGTCCCAGACCAAGAACCCCAATCGTCTATTGGGGGTCCTCACAAGGGTTTTCACTACTTGGTCCCAGACCAAGAACCCCAGTTATCTATTGGGGGCCCTTTCAAGGGTCTTTTGCCATGGCTCTGACTGTTTGGTCCCAGACCAAATCCCCAGGAGTGCACCGGGGGCCCTAGATCTCAGCTAGGGTCTTTGCCATCCTCCAAGAGAATGGCACTTGCAGCTGCTTTAAATTCAACACAAATCTTCCCTTGGCTCCTCATTTTCCCACTTTCCTTTGCTAGTCTTTCCCTGTTTTAATTTTTGAACTTCATTAACGAATGATTCATTAAGGTCTCATGTCTTAGATAGCTCATCACCCCTCTTCTTTATATTTTATTTTGCTTCTTTTAACTCCTCTTGAATTTTATACATTGCCTCCATTGTTGTATCCCTAATATATTTATTTGAGAAGACTTCTTCAAATTCTTCCCATGTGATCTTCCATCTAATATCAAAATCAATACTCATCCACCACTCATCAACTTCACCAAAAAAATAACTTGTTAAAAGATTCTTCTCAAATTTCTTACCAACTTTCACCTCCAATAAATTTAGGTATTGTCATTGATTCTTAATTGAGGTCTAACCCCAACCATAAATTTACAACATCAGTACAATAAGGATAATGATATCAAATAGTTTTAATAACTTTTCCAATATAATCTTATATATTTTCTCTTTCTAATGGCTTTTGAATCTCCTCAATCGGAAATCTCAATCAAAAGTTGGCATGACGACTATATTCACATCCGGACAGGAGCAATTACGATTAGAGAGGGCAAAGCTCAAGTTGGCCTGAGGATTTTATGGTGGTCTTTATAATCCAGCAATGATATATATATATATATATATATATATAGAGAGAGAGAGAGAGAGAGAGAGAGAGAGAGAGAGAGAGAGAGAAGCTACATCATCCTCTGGGCTTTCAACCCCTTCTTCTCATGAGAGAATGGGCCATAGCTGAAGTTTGAGATATATGAAAGGATTTATGATGGAAAATAATCTCACTCTCAAACCCACTTTGGGTTAAGTTCCCTAAGTTCACTTTATGTCTCCTAATTCACCCACAAAGTGAATTAAAAGTCAATTAGGCTAAAATGACGAAATTTCACTTTTAACTTAAATCTCCTAAGTCAAAGTGAAATTAGACATAAAGTACAAGGCACAAGGTACATAGTACTTCTTATATGTGTTTAGGAGCTCACAAACACATGGGGAACACTTCCCAAGGTACATAATCTCAACACTCCCTCTTACAAAGGAAAGTGTTTCTCACCAAACCCATCTTGTCTCAGAAGTAGACATGTTTGCCCCTTGGTAGGGCCTTGGTGAGGATGTCTGCAATCTTCTCGTCAGTCGATATATATTGTAATTGCACTGCCCCTCTTTGAACCCAATCTCTCATGAAGTGATATCTAATCTCAATGTGCTTCGATCGATCATGGAAAACTGGATTCTCAAAGAGTTTGATACAACTCTGATTATCGCAGTGTATGACGGTCGATGGCATCTCCTGACCAAATAATCCTACCAGCATCTTACGAAGCTAAATAGCCTAGCAACAGGCCTGACTAGCCGCCATGTTCTCTGCCTCGGTGGAACTAACACGCTGCCAACTAACTCTGATACCATGAAGATTTTACAGGTCCTAACAGGCTGCCAACTAGGTCTGTCTTTGACCTCAAGTTGGCTCTAAGTTTCAACTGTCTAACAAAGGTTTGATGGTGTTTTATAACAGAAAATTGTTCAGGAAGGTCTTCGTTGTTTTGTTACAGTTACATAGGCCATTTAGGTGCTCTAACATTTAGTTTTAGTCACTAAGATGTTAGCACATGCATACCAAAATATATGTAACACACCTAGAGATCTTTACTCCTGAAAATACTATTGTTCGAAACACTAGCATACATGAAAATGAACACATGTATTTTTGGTCAACATTGTTGGAGTTACTTCACACACACCCAGGATTTCTTTTTCCTAAGGTTTTTATTTGTTCATTAGTCATAATTAGTCATTATCCAGTCTCCTATATTTTAGGAGAGAATATTCCACCTGGAGAATATTTTCTTTCAATTCACACTTCAGCTTGACTAGTTGACTTGAGTTTAGATGTTGCATTGGGATCATCACCATGCAACATTGGGATCATCACCATGCTAATTCGACCTTGCCTTGGTATCATCACCAAAGTGGTGCATTAGCCTTGATTCCTTGAGTTAACTCCTCACTACTTTTTGTTCAGTCAGTTAACTGAAGACTAGCTGACTAGTTAACTCAACTAGGTGACAGTTCACTCCCGTAACTGCCTGAGAGACTAGAATAGGTGGCAGTTCACTCCCGTAATTGCTGGTGTGTGTCCAGATCACTCTAGACTGCCACTATGGCGACTTGCTTCACCTCAAGTCGAACTCATTGAGTTATACAGAGTATATCATGTGTAAATTATTCATTATTCACAATGGTTAATGAGAATTCTTTCCATTCTTTCTCTCCAGCTTCTTCTTTTTCCAATTCTCTCTGCAAATGTGTGTATCATTGTTTAGCTAGATCTATTCTGTGTAGGTCAACACATTTACATGGTATCAGAGCCGACAGACTGCTAAGCAAAAGCTACACCAAAAATTTTTACAGGTACAAAAGATTGAAGACAGCGGAAAGATGGAATTACAAAAAGAATTCATTCTTACACCTTACAACTATTTTGCATGGAAGGAGAAAATAGCCATACATCTCCGATCCAGAGGGTTGTATAGGTTAACCATGAATACAGATACAGAGCCGACATCAGCCATAGAAAAATCCAAGTACTTAAATCGCATGGATGAGGCAATCGAAACAATTTGCAGTCTGATTTCTCCCGATCTCGTTTTTCACATATCTTCTTGTAAGACTCCCAATGAAGCCTGGAAAATATTGGAAGGGCTCTTTGGCAAACAGGATGAGATGAAGGGACAGATGTTGGAGGTGGAGCTGCTCACATTGGATCCAAAAAGCTTCGACAATATCCAAGATTTCTTTACAAAATTCAAGGATTTACTGTCGCAACTCAAAGCTTGTGGGGTTGATAAATTGACGGAGGAGAAACAAATGGGTCTCACCATTCTCTCCAAGCTTGGACCTGAATTCTCTGTATTTGTATCCACATTCCATACTGTTAGATTCGCCTCTGGAGCCACCTGGAAGATGCCTTCTCTTGAGGACTTTATCGAATCCTTGACACAAGAGCAAACCAAACTCATCAACATGGGCGCAATCAAAGGCCCAAGGGCGCATGCACTCACTGTGCATGATGGTAGCCACAAATATCAGAAATCTAAAGATAAAGATAAGCAAAAAGCTCATGCACATACAAAGAAGGAAGGGTACACAAAACCCTTCACCGATGCCTCCGGATCCAAAGGAGAAAAGGGAAGAAAAGGAGAGAAATACACATACTGTCACAAAAGATTCCATTCGGAATCTGCATGCATGCAAAAACAAATAGATCTGATGTCTTAGATACTTCAGCAAAACAACCTTGGAGATCGCATCCCCGAGGGTGCAAAGAAGAAAAAGGCAGAAGATCTGAATTCCAAGAAAGGCAATTCTAGCCATGCGTTGATTGCCATCAACTCCTCTCTCGATGCTTGGATCGTAGATTCAGGAGCATCACATCACATGGCTGCCTCAGAAGCAGTCTATTCTTCTTTGGATGCATGCAAAGGTCATCCTATTCTAATGGGGGACAACTCTTCTGTCGAAGTCACCGGCAAAGGAAGGATTGAACTCACCAACGGAAGCTTCAAGAACGTGTTGCATGTTCCCAAGCTTTCTGTCAACCTTCTCTCCATGTATCAGATGACGAATTCTGGCAACGAAAAGAAAGTCGTATTCACACCAAATTCCGTGGACATATACGACATGCAAACCAACTCCAGGGTTGCTACCGGTGAGGTAAATCATCAGTCTAGATTGTATACATTTTCTGAATTCATTGAACCTGATTCTACTTTACTGATTACTCATGCTGATGAAAGTAGTAGGATATGGCACGAAAGGTTTGGACATTTGAATTTCAGATACATGCAACAGCTTAGCAAGCACAGATTAGTTGATGGTCTACCAGACATCCTCCTCTCCAAGGGAGTATGTGAGGGATGTGTTCTCGGAAAACATCCTCAAGAGAAATTCATCAAAGAAAAGTCTCAGCGAGCTTCCGCACCTTTAGATCTGATCCACAGTGACCTTATGGATCATTTTTCGCATCCATCAATCACCAAAGCAAGGTTTGTTCTCATTTTTGTTGATGATTTCTCACGTTTTACTTGGATCTACTTTCTCAGGCAAAAATTCGAGGTCTTTCAACACCTCAAAGATTTCAAAGCTTTGGTTGAGACACAGTCCGAAAAGAAGATCAAAGTCCTCCGAACTGATAACGGGGGAGAGTATGTAAATCATGAGATTCATAATCTTTTCCATGAGCCAGGGATTCAATTGCAACATACAGTTCCCTACACTCCGCAACAAAACGGAGTTGCTGAGCGAAAAAGCAGATCTCTAAAGGAGATGGCATCTTGCATGTTGCATGCAAAGTCGCTACCACAGAGACTATGGGCCGAAGCACTTAACTGTGCAACATACATCCAAAACAGATCTCCTCATAGATATGTCAAGGATAAGACCCCCTACGAGGCTTGGAGCGGCCTCAAACCGAAAGTGGCCCACTTTCGCATTTTTCGTTCATGTGCATGGACCCGGATTCCCTCTGAAAAAAGGAAGGCACTTGATCCACAGAGCACTGAGTGCATTTTTGTTGGATCCCCCGACGGTGTGAAGGGATATCGGTTTATTGATCTTTCCTCGGACTGACTCATCATTGAGCGTAGTGTCCAATTCGAGGAAAGTGTCTCGCATGTACCTCAGCAGTCGCATGCAGACACCTTCACTCTTCCACCTGTCCGAGATGATGGGCATGCACATGCTGACTCTTCTTCAGACGAGAGTTCTAATTCAGAGGACTTAGATGATTCAGATTCAGAGTCAGTACAGTCAGATGCAGAGTCAGAGAATCCAGATGCAGTTGAAAGGCCCAAGTGGGCACAGACTACTCTTCAGGATGCAGGGGATCTCATTGGTGATCCAGCCAATACTAGGAGGACTCGATCTGATTTTGAGGAGCCTCCTATTGCACTCATTGCCACTGAACCATTGCCTTCCAGGCATCTTTTCTTGGTTCAGTCTTCAGATCCAAAGTCTTATGGCGAGGCTGCTGGAAATCCCTTTTGGGAATCCGCCATGCAGGAGGAGTACAACTCCCTCCTCGAGAACCAGACTTGGGATCTTATTCCCCTTCCTTCTAGGAGGAAATTTGTCAGATGCAGATGGGTCTACAAGACCAAGAGCGCAACGGATGGACAAATCAACAAATACAAAGCCAGGCTTGTCGCCAAAGGCTTTCAGCAGGTTCATGGTATTGACTATGATGAGACCTTCGCTCCAGTAGCGAAGATGGATTCCATATGATTGGCACTTGCCATTGCGGCAACCAAGGAATGGGAAGTCCATCAGATGGACGTGAAGAATGCATTTCTTCACGGTGATCTCTCTGAGGAGATCTACATGGAGCAGCCCCAGGGATTTATGCAGGACTCATCTTTGGTCTATCGACTGAAAAAAGTCACTTTATGGCCTCAAGCAGGCTCTGAGGGCATGGTATGCCAAGATGGACTCCTACCTGTTGTCACAGAACTTTGTACGTTGTAAATCAAACCCGAATGTATACATGCTCAGGACAGCTGGTTCACTTCTACTTTTAGTTCTATATGTCGATGATTTTTTGATCACCGGTTGCTCGACTTCAGCGATTGCTGCAGTCAAGAGGATTCTTCATGACAGGTTTTTGATGACGAACATGGGTCCACTACACTTCTTCCTTGGACTTGAGATCAGTCAGGATGCATTAGGCGTCAAACTGTCTCAAGCCAAGTATGCACGAAATCTCCTTAAGAGATTTCACATGACAGACTGCAAGTCTGCTCCGACTCCTTTCCTATCAGGGGTCAAACTTGAGGATGGCAGGGAGACTCCACTGATTGACAGCACACTGTACAGACAGCTAGTGGGGAGCTTGTTGTATCTCACACACTCCAGACCAGACCTCTTATATGCAATTGGCGCAGTTTCCAGGTTCATGCAGGAGCCCCATGAGCTACATTGGAAAGCTGCAAAGTGTATCCTTCGATACGTACAAGGCACCATCACCTTTGGGATTCATTATGCAGCAGACTCTACATTAGATCTCATTGGGTTTACTGATTCCGACTAGGCTAGCGATAGCATTGATCGCAAGTCCACATCCGGTTACTCACTCAGTCTTGGTTCCAAGATTATCTGTTGGTCGAGCAAGAAGCAAGCTGCCATTGCTCTATCTTCAGTAGAGGCAGAGTACAAAGGGGTAGTTAACATAACCATTCAAGCTATGTGGCTACAACATTTTCTCACTGAGTTGGGCATTCAGTTTCATCGGCTGATCGTCATCTGGTGTGACAACTAGAGCACTCTGAAGTTCTGCAGAGATCCAATTCAGAGGCAGCGGACGAAGCACATCAAGATCCACATGCACTACATCTGGGACTCGGTACACGAGTGGATCATCGACTTACAGTTCTATCCTTCAGCAGAACAAACGGTAGACATTTTCACCAAGACCTTCACTGAGAAGAAATTCCATTCTCTGTGAGGTCGTCTTGGAGTGAAGGACACAGTTGCCTAGCAACTGTAGTTCTTCTTTTTTTACATACATTGTACCTTGAGGGGGGGGTTTTCCCATGAGATTTTCCCTCTTTCCGCACTTTATTTTCAGTGTATCTTTTGTACTTGGGTACCTAACATGGCCTCGTTGCCGGGACCCAATCTTTATTTTCACCATAGTGATGTTCAGGGGGGTGTTGGAGTTACTTCACACACACCTAGGATTTCTTTTTCCTAAGGTTTTTATTTGTTCATTAGTCATAATTAGTCATTATCCAGTCTCCTATATTTTAGGAGAGAATATTCCACCTGGAGAATATTCTCTTTCAGTTCACACTTCAGTTTGACTAGTTGACTTGAGTTTAGATGTTGCATTGGGATCATCACCATGCTAATTCGACCTTGCCTTGGTATCATCACCAAAGTGGCGCATTAGCCTTGATTCCTTGAGTTAACTCCTCACTACTTTCTGTTCAATCAGTTAATTGAAGACTAGTTGACTAGTTAACTCAACTAGGTGGCAGTTCACTCCCATAACTGCCTGAGAGGCAAGAATAGGTGGCAATTCACTCCCGTAACTATTGGTGTGTGTCCAGATCACTCTAGACCACTATTACCAACATCGCGATAATATCGCCGTTTTGAGGATTAGCGATATTATCGACTGAAAATATCGCGATATTTTCCCTTGGCGATAATATCGCGATATTTTCGAAAATAGCACGATAATATCACGATTTCATGGAAAATGTTTCAGACAATCATGGATTAAAAGCCAATTTTGGGTTTTAAAGTGTCATTTTGCAAACAAAGTGTGGGGTTTGGAGAGAAAAGGAGGAAGAGGTGAGCAAGAGTCGAAAACGTAGTTAAGGAGGCTAGTAATATACTAATTAATGGTAATATACTAAGTAAAAGTGACACTCTCCTTTATCTTTCATTTTCATCCTTTTACTTAAATTTTTAACATTACCATTAATTGTTTCAGGATGTTTGAGAGTGGTTCCAACCACATTGGACTTCATATGAAGAAAGTGGAATATTAGGTCCCATTCAAAATTCAGCAGACTTAATGGTTTTCAGGATTTCAAGATTGACAATATTGCAACATTTCCACTAGATTCTATCATGTATGAGGGTATGGAACTGGCATTTAGTCAAGAGCAACAAGCCCTCTATGTACCTCAATGTTGGTGGCATTGATTGTTGAACTCTTTTGTCTTGAATCTAGTAAAAATGTACCCTTCACTCAAGTAAAATCACTTATTAGGCATGTTAAGCTTTTTCTATCTTATTTTAATGTTTGTAGGGTGACACTGATGATTAGGATCCTAATATAGGCAATGATTTTGATGATATGTAGTTATTTGTTGTAGCATGATTTTTTTTGGACTCTAGAGGCCATTTACAACCTCTTTGTTGATGTATTTTGGTTCAGAGATGCATTGCACTCGATGTTATTTTGGTTATATGCACCCTTGCTATTTACAAGAGAAACTTTGCATATTTGTGTATAATGGTTTGGATTCATATGGATGCACATGAATATATCTTCACGAACTCCACAAAGCGAGTTGTACTTGGCAGTTGCACCAGTAGAGGACATCAGAGTCTAGATTTTTCTTCTTCTACAGTACATTAGAGTCCAATGCCAGCCCCAGGACCTTCTTCCTCTAAAGGAAAATCCATTTCTAGAGCCATCACCTTCGGCCATAAAAGGGGCCGAGGGAATTGTTAGTTTATTTATCTGATTTCATTGTAGATAACTCATGATGATGAGATACATTTATTGTATTTTTTGATGATATTTTGAGGCTTTAGAGTCGGGACATGATTCAGTGTTGGTTTGTGATGCATTCGAGTTTACTAGACATCTTATACATCTTATATATGAGTTCTCTTTTCATATTTATGTGGAAATGCATTTATTTGATGTTGTTGATGCTTTAGATATTTAAAAAATTGAAAAAAATGAATATTTGTATTTTTTTCGTTCTTACGACATTTTCCGATATTTACCGATACTTTCCCCGGTTTTGCCGATATTTTCGTTTTCGGACCCTCGACGATATTTTGTCGTTGTCGATGTAACACTACTCTAGACCGCCACTATGGCGACTTGGTTCACCTCAAGTCGAACACATTGAGTTATACAGAGTATATGATGTGTAAATTATTCATTTTTCACAATGGTTAATGAGAATTCTTTCCATTATTTCTCTCCTCCTTCTTTTTCCAATTCTCTCTGCAAATGTGTGTATCATTGTTTAGCTAGATCTATTCTGTGCAGGTCAACACATTTACAGACCCCGGATAAAACCCCCTCTGGGGAAAACCAGTTTGGAATATGAGTGTATATATGTGGAGAATAGAAGGTGGAATACAACAAGTACAATAAACAGAAGAACCTAATACAATAGCAGCTTGAACCAAGCTGCAATACAAGCTTGGTTATGGTCTGGAGGCACTTTTCTCATGTTGGATCATGGTTTGTGACATAACCAAAGACCAAGCAGAAATTCCAGACCATAACCAAGAGAAGGTGCAAGATAAAACCGAAATGTCAGTTGCAACAGTTGCAGCTGCAGTTCCTCTCCAAACTTGCACACCAGTGATCTTATGTAGTTGTGAGAGTGAGTATGACAAATGAGCTCTAGCACCCTCTGTTTCTACTACTCTATCTCACTTGATTGGGCCGACTTCTCTTTCTGGAGGTTAATAACTCAATATTAAATATTCTCTTGAGTCGACTTGTCTTCTAGGGTTATTAACCAACTATTTAGGGTTTCTCTTGCTTCCCAGAATATTCTAGTCTCGTCAAAGGTTACAAGTAGAGGTTAATACCTCTCGCAACTACCGTAATATCAACACTCCTTCCTAGCTAGGGAGGTATTAAAGGCAATGGTCTTGAGCACAAACAAACCATTCAATCTATAGCATCATCATAGCCACACAAGCTATCTCATGATCAAATCAAGAGCACCATCATCACTTATCCAACTAGATAGTCTCCATGGAAATCAGAACAATGTCATCCAATATAACACCACTGTGCCACCCATTGTAGTACACAACTACTATCCAATGGTACACAACCACACCTAGTAGCACATGGCTACTAACAAGTGACACATAGTCACAACCAGTGGAACACATCCACCACAGTAGCATACAACTATTGTCCAGAGACATACAGTCTCCACAACAATCATATCATCTGATATCAACGTGCATAACAATATCATGATACAAACTGAGTCATCTACGTCATTCTTCCACTCACATCTGTGAGATCTGGAAGAGCATCTACCCTCAGAAAGTAAAATAGCAGCCATGGTCTATCTAGACTATTCTTCCCAAGCATAGAAGAATAATTGTCCATCATTTCTGAGCCTGGACCATTCACCTAACTAGGCCATTCCTCCGAAACTAATCACAGTGAAACCTAGAGAGAATGAGTCTGCCCTAGGGAATGTTTGTCCCTGATTGTTGAACCTGGACCATTCACCTAACTGGGCCATTCCTCCGACACTAATCACAGTGCAACTTGGAGAGAATGAGTCTGCCTTAGGGAATGACTGTCCGAACCATTTCCTATGGAAATGATTGTCTTGCACCAACCTCCAAAACGGACCATTCTTCGAAACTGCCCACAACTGTGAACTTCGAAAGAATGACTGCCTGACGAGGCAAACCATTCTACTTGACCACTACTCAGAGTGACTTCCAAGAAAAATCACTGTCCTAGACCATTCCCCCACACTGGCCACAAGGGGAATCGTTGTCAATGGTACATCAGCAATCTATCGGACCATTTTCATTACGAAAATGACTGTCCGATCTGAACCATTTTTCGAACTGGAAAATGCCTGTCCATCAGAAATATCGAACCACTTTCCGAACTGGAAAGGAACTGCCCATCGTGGACCATTTTCTGAACTAGAAAATGATTGTCCATAAATCAATAACATATCAGTGCTCCCTCCAAACTTGGGAGTAATCACTTCCTTTTCCAATAAGAAAATCGTCTCCACGAGCCCCAGCGTGTCTCTTAAGTACGCAAACTTTTAATCTTGGACAGAGGCTTTACCAAAATCTCTGTTATATTCTCATCTGTGGAGATATACTAGAGAACCACTTCTCTCTTCTGTGATGATGATTGCAGCATCGTGTGACATTCTCCATGTCGTTCTCCTCTGGACTGAGTAGATTCGATCTGTGAGAGGGCCCATATGATGGGTGTGTCTTTCTCCTCTGGACTGAGTTGAGACGATGTGTGCCCATGTGTTGGGTGTGCCCATGTGATGGGTGTGCGTCAGACTCTGGACTGAGTTGTGATGACGCGTGGTCTCTTGTCTACTCCTCTGGACTGAGTTGAGATGACTTGAGATGGTCTCCTGCCTTGTACTCCCCTAGACTGAGTTCAGTTGGCTTGAGATGGTCTCATGCCTTGTACTCCTATGGACTTAGTTGAGTCGGTTTGAGATGGTTCTCTAGATGGTACTCATATGGACTCAGTTGAGTTGACCTGTTGAAAGGGACGTCCCTGTGGCTGAGCACAGGTGGACGTGTCCCTAGTGTCTAAGCACTAGTGGACGTGTGAGATCATTGCTATATTGTCTAAAGAGTAAGATTTACTTGTACCCTAATTTGTGATATAAAGGGTACAAGTCGGCCCCACCATGTGAAAGATAATTAATATTGTGTAATTATTAATTATATTATTAAGTTGTACAGGTCGACCCTATTGTGCCAATAGACACATCATTTGATGTGATATGTTTTGTATAAATAAGAGTGGATCCCCATTGTGGATCACACTCACTTGTCATGTCATAATTTCAAAAGTTGAGGTCTGAAATTATGAGGACTGAAATTCGCACTTCTCCAAGAGTTAGTTTTCTCAGTCATAGTTGCATCCTATTGTGTGCTAGGTTTGGTGGTGGATGGTGGATCTTCTCTTGGTAGTATAGCAAAGGATTGTTGGGTTTTTCCCTTGATTGAGAAGGGTTTTCCCAGGATATTTCTTTTGTTCTTGTGTGTGGTTATTCTTCTTGTAATCTTGGTTATTGCAGCACTTGTGTATGGTGTTGTTGCATTTGTTTATGGTTCAAGTACATGCTAAATGAAATAAACCTCATGCTTGAGCTAAACTTTAACATGGTATCAGAGCAGTTCCTGAAGAAAATCATTGCACATCAAAGGAGGCAGTCATGGACAGTTAAAAGGTTGATAGAACCCTTGTCGCTGGTATAAGAAAGGGGCCGGACCCCTGCAATAAAATTTAGAGCTGCCACAGGTCTATGAGCCTGGGCCGAGGCTTAATTGAGTGCTTAAAAGGCTGACCGCGGGCCTCTAAGGCTACCACAGACTTAAGCTCCTAACAGCAGACCTTCAGCAAGCCTAAAACCACAGACCGGTTTCTTGAGGAAGGACGGCCGAGCTAGAGGCCTGCTTTGAGGCATGTTCTGAGACAAGTTTAAGGCATGTTCTGAGGCGAGTTAAGGTTAAAGTCAAAGCTGTAAAGGCAAGTTACCTGAGGCAGAAAGGCCAAATTTATGAAGCTGATCTACAGCCTATTCTGTGGCAGAAATAAGGCGATTTCTGAGGCAAGTCAAAACCTATTTCTGACGTAAGTCAAGCCTGGTCTATGGAAAGTTTTAAACCTGATCTGAGGTAAGTTGGATGCAGTTTTGAAAGATGTCTTTAGTACAAAATTTCAGAGATCTGTTAGAGCAGTTTGGGAGCATATTTGCAGACTTGTTGAGAGTAATTTTCATACCTATATAGGGGACAAATTTGAAGGTCAGTTAGTATTGTTTAGTGAGTTTCAGACCAGTATTTAAAGACCTGTTGTGAAGTGACTTTCATGAATTTGTTAAGGTAAGTCTTCATGCTCATCTTCAACAAAACATTGTATGAGCTAAGAACTGTTCCAAGGAAGATCTGAAGCTAGGTTAAAGGTAAAAATATGAGGTTTGTCCAGGCAAGTTAGAAGCCAGATTTGTACAGGAAAGTTAGATATAAACCTCTTCTAAAGGCGAGTTCTGGAGCTGTCCAGAAGCAAATTCCAGACCTGTCCTAAAATTTGAACAAAGGCAGATCTGAGTTTGAAGACTTTTTATTTTCAGATAGTGATGTGTAGGGTTCCGATCCCTTGTCACTATGAGACTAGACTTGCAGCTAGTGATGTGAAGGGCCAGATTTCTTATTTCATTATTGAAGGGCTATTATCCCTGGTATGGGAACCCATTTGTGTTGGTTGGTTATTATCCTAGTATAAGAGGCCATTTTGATTGTTATCCCTACGGGATGTCATCTTGGTTATTATCCTAGTACGGGAGGCCAGCATAGTATTGTAGAGGCAGTAGAGGACCAGAGAAGACATGGGATGTCTCCAGGTTAGCAACACCAGAAATGAAAGATGTCTATCCTTCAGACTTCAGAGGGAGTCACTTGACTCGGAGAGAGTCAAACTATTTGAGAAGGAGGAAGAGACAATACCTTCTCCCCCTTCAACAGTTCAAAGGGAGACAGTTATTGATCCTGTTGATCTAGTTGATGTTCCCAGAGGCATTGCAGTAGGCCGGAAGAGGCCTACACGGGCTTGACAGACTCTGCTAGAGGCAGAGGGACATGCAGCTCCTCGTGGTACATTCCGAGAGAGCAAGAGACCACAGAGATTTTCGAGCTATGTTTCAACTATGAGCCACATCATTGATATTGAACCTTCTTGTCATGGAGAAGCAGGACAGCAGTTTTGGCAAGATGCCATGACAGAAGAGTATCAGTACATTATGAAGAATGATGTGTGGGATATTGTTCCGAGACCGGAAGGGAAGTCTGTAGTAACTTCCAAGTGGATCTATAAGATCAAACATGCAGTTGATGGAAGTGTCGAGAAGTACAAAGCAAGATTTGTGGCTAGAAGATTCTCTCAGGTGGAGGGAATAGATTATGAGGAGACATTTGCTCCTGTTGCCCAAATACACTTCCATCTGTACGATTATTGATCTTGCAGCATCCATCGGTTGGAGACTACATCTAATGGATGTAAAGACAAGCCTTTCTCAATGGTGAGATTGAAAGGGAAGTTTACATTGAGCAGCCAGATGAATTTGTGACACATGAGAAGGAGTCTCATGTATGCAGGTTGAAGAAATCCCTATATGGACTAAAACAAGCACCTCGTGCGTGGTATGAGAAGATTGATGGAGACTTGATGAGTTTGGGCTTCAACAAGTGTGTTGTTGATCCCAACCTATACTACCATATTGTTGGTGACGAGTGCTTGATATAGGTCCTATATGTGATGACTTATTCTTCATCGATTCAAAAAGCCTTATTGATGAATGCAAGCGTGCATTGGCTTTTGAATTTGAGATGAAGGACCTTGGTATGATGCACTACTTGGACTAGAAGTATGGCAGAGGACTGATGAGATTATCCTGAAGTCAAGGAAAATATACAATGGAGATATTCGGGATGATGGACTGCAAATCCATGCCTATACCGATGGTGATGAACTTGAAGAAGATGAACGAGGCTTCTTCCAATTCAGGTGAGATTGATCCACATCTTTACCGTCAGCTGATAGGATTGTTGATGTATCTGGTTAACACCAGACCTAATATATGCTATGCAGTGAATGTACTCAGTCAGTTTATGAGTCAGCCGAGACAGACAAACTGGATAGCAGCAAAGCATGTGTTGAGATATCTACGAGGCACAATTGGTTATGGCATGAGATATGCCTCCAGTGTAGACATGAGATTACAGGGATATTTCGATGCAGATTGGGCAGGGAGCGGAGTGGACCGGAAGAGCACATTCAGTTGTTGTTTTACTTTGGGATCTGCCATCGTTTCCTAGTGCAGCAGGAAACAAGAGCTATGTGGCTTTGAGTACCACAGAAACAAAGTACATAGCATTATGTGTGGCAGTCCGTGAAGCAATGAGGCTTCACAAGCTCCTTGCAGACTTATTTGGACATGAGATGGATTCCACCGTTATCCACTGTGATAACCAGAGTTGTGTAAAGCTCTCCGAGAATCTTGTGTTTAACGATAAATCAAAACACATTGAGATATGGTGCGGAGGAAAGCAGTACATGTGCAGTACCTTTCTACACACAAGCAGGTTGCAGATGTCTTCACCAAACCGCTTGCCAGGACGAAGTTCGACTACTTCCGTAAGAGACTTGGTCTGGTGGAGAATGTCTCCCTAGCTGAGAGAGAGTGTTGATGATTACAGCGTCGTGTGACATTCTCCAAGTCATTTTCCTCTGGACTGTGTTGAGTCGATCTGTGAGAGGGCCCATGCGATGGGTGTGTGGTTCTCCTCTGGACTGAGTTGAGACGGTGTGTGCCCATGTGATGGATGTGCGTCAGACTCTGCACTGAGTTGTTATGGCGTGTGGTCTCTTGTCTACTCCTATGGATTGAGTTGAGATGACTTGAGATGGTCTCTTGCCTTGTACTCCTCTGGAATAAGTTGAGTCGACTTGACATCGTCTCCTGCCTTATACTCCTACGGACTTAATTGAGTCGGCTTGAGATGGTTCTCCAAATGGTACTCCTATGGACTCAATTGAGTTGATCTGTTGAGAGGGATGTCCCTGTGGCTGAGCACAGGTGGACGTGTCAATAGTGGTTGAGCACTAGTGGACGTGTCAATAGTGGTTGAGCACTAGTGGACTGTTGGCTCTGTTTTCGAGCTCTTTTTTCTAGGAGGGTCGTACAGCAGTATGGACTTTGCACGAAAATCAAGGCAGAATTTTTGGGAGTATTTTTCTGGTGCTGTGAGGTATTTTTCCTTTGGCTGGAAATGTGTATTTGCTACTGTATTGTACTTTCCTGAAGCTGAATAATATATCTCTCTCTCTCTCGTTGGGTTTCCCCACATTGGGGTTTTCCCTGGCTTCTGCCTAAATTTCTGAGTTTTATGGGTTGCTGACCATTGTGTTTATTTTCGTTGCATGTTTGCTTAGCAATGTGTATTTTTGCTTATGGTAATTTCTGAATATGGGTTTGGGACATTTCAGAAGTTTATGAAAACAGTTATCTCTAGGTTGCTAAATGTTTGACAAAATTTCAGTTTGTTGATTTTTGTCATTAAAAACCTACATGGTATCAGAGCTTAGTCTCTGAGTGACAGTGGGCAGTGTGATTTTTGGCCAAATGGGTGTGATTGTTTTCCTTGAGCTGTGACAGGGAATATGGCTATATGCATTAGATATGAGGATCGATTGGATGGCATTTCCAACTATTTGCAGTGGAAGGTTCGATTGTCAGTCGTTCTCAAGGAGAACAAGATTTACAACTATGTCAACTCTGTTGTGGAAGCTCCCGCAACAGATCTTGTTGCTTTGGACTTGCATGAGGTCAAGGAAGCCAAGGCTCAGAGGATTATTCTGGATGGGGTGAAGGATCACCTTATCCCACACTTGGCTGAGAAAAATATTGCCAAGGAGATATGGGATGCACTTAAGAACTTGTTTGAGGCGAAGATCGAGAACCGGAAAATGGCCTTGAAGGCTAAGTTGCATCATACCAAGATGGGTAAGGAGGAGGGTGTCTCTTCTTATCTTACTAGGGTGGCTCAAGTAAAAGATGAGTTGGCAGTTGTTGGAGAGGTCATTACGGATTCTGAGTTGGTGAGGATAGCCTTAAATGGCTTCACCAAAGAATGGGAAGTCTTCGTGAAGTGTTTGGTGGGACGTGAGCATCATGGAGAAGACTGTGGGATGATTTCACTCAAGAGGAGATCCGGGAAAGATCTCAGAGCAGTGAACAGAAGAGAGATGGAGTTGATGGGAATGTTGCTCTTACAGCAAAGAGCAATAAGAAAGGAAGTTCTGGAAGGGACTTGAGTAAAGTCGGATGCTATTGTTGTAACCAGTTGGGGCACCTTGCCTCTCGTCGTCCTGAGAGGAAGAAGAAGAAGAAGGGCCTGAGACAGCTGCTACAGCAACCATGGAGGACTTTGCTTCAAAGTACGACAGGGAATTTTCTTTGGTTACCCTAGTTTCCAATGTCAGAAACAGAGGATTTGGAGGTGATATCAAATGGATTGTGGATAGTGGAGCCTCTAGCCACATGACGAGAATCTGGCGAGTATTCCTAGATTTCACAGAGATTGCTCCTGGCTAACAAGTGGTATGGCAAGAGTTGTACTTGGAGTTGGGAATGTTAGATTCCAACTCGAGTTTGGGGCAATGTTTTAAAAACCGAAACCAGTACTGAAACCGGTCGAGGGTCCAACCAGAACCGGTAATAAACCGGTCGAACCGGTTTCAATGAACCAGTTTTTTTAAAAAATACATAAAATATTTAAATTTTAACGAAAAAATATATTTTTAAGATTTTAAATCATGTTTCCAAAGCATTAGAGACAATTAGAGACAAAA
>ML779891.1:265140-288861 GCA_009831015.1 Picea engelmannii | reverse complement strand
CAATAATGGAATCCCACATAGGTTGGTAATATGGTGAGCGGGCAGCATTGAAGGGGATATCAGCATGATACCACCATCTAGCTATGTACTCATAAGCAATTTCTCTATATTGTTTCTTCCAATGGTCATCTAAGGTGGGCTGACATTGAGTAGGTTGAACTTGAGAAACATTGGCATTGTCAGAACCAGAAGTGGGGGGAGGTGTGAAATAGCTTTGGATGTTATTCCTCCTTTTACTTTTAGGCGAATTGATGGTATTTTCACTATCAATGGGAGGAGGAATATAATGAAAAGGGTCTCTATGTCTAACACCGGTAGAATGAAGAGATGGAGAGTCCTCATAATAAAAAGTGGGGTTGGCTGCCCTCTTGCTCCCTATTTCATCTTGTATAGCTTTTTCCCTAGCCTTACGAACTTGGTAGTCATTAAGTACCTTTTGCATCTCTTCTCTAATAGGCTCAATAACATCCAATGGTGCCTCACATAATTTAACTTGGCCTTTAACACCAGCCAAGTGTTCTTTCAACCTACGAATGCCACCACCACCCCCCCCTAATGCATTTTTGACAATACTTGCAATACATATTACCTTCAATCACCTTGGCATGAACCCATGCGGCATCTTTAGTTTTCGGGGCCATTGTAAATTTGTAAATGCAAACTCAAAGGCTAAATCAAACTTCAAAGGTGGAATTTGCACAATGCAAGCAATCTGAAAATGCAAAGAAGGAACCTTGTCTTAGACTCTTACAAGTTTCAAACATTCAACAATCAAGATTCATCATTCAACTCTCAAGATGGAAAAAAAATGAGCGGAAATTGTTCAACATACCTCTAGAGTCTCCTCCAAACTCCTCCAAACTTGAAGATGAACTATAGCCTCCTAGTTGAGATGACAAATCCACCACAAACTACCCAAAACACTTGCCCAATAAGCTCCTCAAGGCTGCTCCTCAAGAATCAATGCTGCTCCAAAACCCAAAAGCTCCAAAATGCTACCAAATGCTCCCAAATGATGAATGAGAGAAGTGTGAGGCTCTTAGAGGGGGTTGTTGTGCCTTTATAACATTCTGTTAGGGTTTAGGAGGGTAAAGGATTTAAAAATAACAAAAAAAAAATAACATTTTGGCATCCGCGGGCGTCATTGAGAAAAATAGAACCGAACCGGTCGGTTCCGTCTTAAACCGATCGGTCGGTTCGCTTTTTCTATCGGTTCGAACCGGTCCGCCTTCTAACCGGTCAAACTAGCCGATTTCGGTTTCAGTTTGGCGGTTTTTAAAACACTGGTTTGGGGGACTCTTGGAGCTTGATAGAGTTCTCTTTGTTCCAGGGTTGAGGGTTAATTTGCTCTCAGTCTCAGCCTTGGAGGATGTAGGATATTCCATATTGTTCAAGAGGGAACATGTCTTTATATACAGGCAGGGGGTGGAAACGATGGAGCTGCAATTGATCGGTAACTGGGTGGACAGGTTGTATATTTTGAGAGAACAGCCTTCAGTGTATGATTCATCATTGGGTGAGGAAGCTCCTGAGACTGCGATGGCGCCAAGGTTTCAATCTTGCATTCATAGAGAAGAAAGCGAGTTTCTTCTGAGCACTGGCAGAAGGCTCAGCCAAGTTGATCGAACCAATGCTCAAGATGAAGTGAGCTCAGGGTTCCATAAGGTTGCCAGGAGAAGATTTTCTAGTTCGAGTTTTGTGCAAGTGTTGGGGATGGATCCAGGTTCAGAGAGAGCTCCTATAGAGCACAGTGTGATGGGACCAGATGATGGATATGGCAGCAAGTACATCCCTCACTAAGAGGGAGTGTTAGCTTTTTAGCTCGGGAGGTACTCCGCATGTTTTCTCTTAAATGTGGGATGTTACCTTATGTTTACACTACCATGCACTTAACTTTGTAATGGGTTTTTATGAAGTTTTTAGAAAGTGGTTCATTTATTAAAGTGACTTTTTAATAAAGTGTACCTTCTAATTTTAAAGTGACTTTATTTCATAAAGCACTTATATAATAAAGTGCAATCACTTTAATATTTTAAGTGACTCATTTTGGAGGGAATGGATCATGACCCTTGATCTTGAAAAAGGCAAGATCTAATCTTGGCCTTTGGATTTAGGGTTGCGGAAGATAAAAAGACACTTTGGAGGGAAAATGTCATTTTCGAATTTATAAAAGAATGCATTGGGGAGTGCACAAGACACATTGAGAAGACGAGAGGAGGTGATTGAGAGATTTTATGAGTATGCTTGACAGAGAAAAGTGAGCAGGAAAGAGGGCACATTTTCCAAGGGAGCTAGGGCACAAATCCCAAGGAAAGATTTTATGTTTTGTGGCTGAGTTAATTTTCTGTTGTTGGAGGCCGTATTGTATGGATCCGTAAAGTCCGTACAACAAGAGGAAAGGGCATGAATTTCGAGGCAGATCTTGACATAGATTTCGAGGAGCATTTTTGTGATGCTGGGCCATATAGAACAGTCTGTACAACAGACTGTTGGCTCTGTTTTCAAGGAGCTTCTTTTTCTGGGTGGATCGTACAGCAATACGGACTTGGCACGAAAATCGAGGCAGAATTTTTGGGACTGTTTTTTTTGTGCTACGAGGTATTTTTCCCTTGGATGGAAGTATGTATTTGATGTTGTACTGTACTTTCCTGAAGCTGAATAATAGATCTCTATCTCTCTCATTGGGTTTCCCCAAATTGGGGTTTTCCCTGGCTTTTGCCTAAATTTCTGAGTTTTATGGGTTGTTGTCCATTGTGTTTATTTTCGCTGCATGTTTGCTTAGCAATGTGTATTTTTGCTTATGGTAATTTCAGAATATGGGTTTGGGACATTTCGGAAGTTTATGAAGACAGTTATCTCTAGGTTGCTAAGTGTTTGACAAAATTTCAGTTTGCTGATTTTTGTCATTAAAAATCTACAATTATATTGTCTAAAGAGTAAGATTTACTTGTAACCCTCATTTGTGATGTAAAGGGTACAAGTCGACCCCACCATGTAAAAGATAATTAATATTGTGTAATTGTTAATTATATTATTAAGTTGATGTGATAGGTTTTGTATAAATAAGAGTGGATCACACTCGCTTGTCATATCATAATTTCAGAAGTTGAGGTTTGAAATTATGAGGACTGAAATTCACACTTCTCCAAGAGTTAGTTTTCTCAGTCATAGTTACACCCTATCGTGTGCTAGGTTTGGTGGTGAATGGTGGATTTTCTCTTGGCAGTATAGCAAAGGATTGTTGGATTTTTCCCTTGATTGAAAAGGATTTTCCCAAGTTATTTCTGGTGTTCTTATGCATGGTTATTCTTCTTGTAATCTTGGTTATTGCAGCACTTGTGTATGGTGTTGTTGCATTTGTTTATGGTTCAAGTACCGCTAAATAAAATAAAATAAACCTCATGCTTGAGCTAAACTTTAACATTCTGTACTTTATCACGAAGAATGTAATGCTTGATTTCAATGTACTTTGGCCTGTCATGGAACACCGGTTTATCTGAAAGCTTCACATGGCTCTGATCATTACAATATATCATGGTTGAATTCAGCACATGATCAAACTGTCCAAAAACCATGTTATGGACCCACATTGCTTATGTACAAGCATCACAAGCTGCAATATACTTTGCTTCTGTATTGCTGAGTGCAACAAACTTATGTTTCCTGCTAGCCCATGACATCGTGGCAAAGCTCAAACTGAAACATATCCAAGTAGCACTTCTTCTGTCATCTGCACTCCCTTCCCAATCTGAATCGATAAATTCATGCAGTTGCATGTCATAATTTAAACGTCCCACAAAACCAATATACGGCTGAGTATTCTCATAATACATTAACAAGCCACTCAATTTTCAATACAGAAACGTGTCTACTGGATTAGGGTCTCTTCAACTTCTTCAGATCTGTTATCATGGGAGTTAGCCATGGATTTGCAATCCGTCATCCCATACTTCTGAGTAACCATTCTGATACACTTTCTTTGTCATAGAAAGTTTTTGCCACGCTTCTGTTGTATATGAGATACTCTACATCAAGTTGCAACGGGAAAGGCAAGTGGAGGGCAAATTGGCATAACAGGAGGTTATCATATCACTGTCACCTTAATAAGATAACTCTTTCTATTTAGGAAAGATAGCCCAGGGGAGACGTCCCGGATGACCTGGGGGTTTGAGAAGACAAAAGTTAAAGTGTCAATAAAAGATATCCCCTCTCACAAGTCACACCGATCAAAAAGTACCAAAGTTTTAATCAATGAAGCAATGATATGCTTAGATGTACCTACCCAGAACAAAGAAACTAGAAAAACAATATCTTTTGCAAGTACAATTTCATGTTAGTGCTTCATAAAACCTTGGACTTGTCAATAAAAGAAATAAGTTGATGCAAGATGAAGCAAACAGAATTTTATAACAGCAATGTATACAAGACGATAGCTTCACAATAAATGCTTTAAAAGAGCTTCACAATGACAAAAAATAATAACCCAACAATAGCAATATACTAGCACTTGTCAGAAGCTAATTAGGCAGTGTAAAAATCAACTTTTGCAATTGCGTAAAAGTGTTTTTACTGCTGTAATAAATGGTTGTAGCTTACTTTCGTAACAGCAGCAAGAAGGTTAGTGAATTAGTCTAATCTAGGGTTAACAAAGGTTAGTAGGTTGCTTGAGGTAAAAGATTTAAGTGTCGGTTTCATCAATCAATCAAATTCAAGGTCTAAATCAGTGCCTTATAGGACTATTGGAGTTGAAGCAACAAACTTGAAGGAAACAAATGATAATGTAAGAGCTAAGGACAAAGGATGGTGATTGCAGTGTTGGTAACCCAAGGACTCAATCAACAAGCCTTAGAAGGAAAACGGCTACTAGGAAGTAGGTAACCCTAGGCCCTAGCTATTTTCCTTATTCTTTAGCTCAAGCTTGAAACAAACAATAGCTTGATGAAGCAAATGATATTAGAGTGCTCCAATGGCAGGGCTTTAGTACAATGCTTCAAAAGGTAGGGTTTCTAGCAAAATCCAGTAGGTGAAAAATTGTTAAGACAAGGACAATAACATGTGCTTGTTCTCCTAGGGCTTTAAACTAGCAATTTCATAATCTTGGAAGAAATGCAAAGTAAATGTATCATAACTATTCAAAGCAAAGAAGGATTGCAGAAATTCACTTACATCCACCCAGAATAATCTAGCAATAAGCCTAGTTGAAGACCTTAAACCAAGAAAATGCCAAAAAACACCAAATTTAGCCTCCTCCAAGAAATGCGCCTAAAATTTCAGCCAATAACCCTTAAGTAGGGCGCAAACTTCAGACCTCACTTGTGAGTGAATGAATCATGAAAAAATACAAGGGGAAAATCCCCTATTTATACAATGAAAATGACCTTTAATTACAAAATTAGGTCAAAAAGGCGGACATGGTCAGTTTACATGAGAAAATCCAATCTTACACAAAATTATCCAATAAAACCCTAATTTTATCTTTCTAGGGTGATGTCATGACCCTCCTAGGGTGACGTTAGCCTCTCTGCTAGAACGCTAGCCCACCAAGAGAAACGTTGGGCCTCAAAAACCCTCAAGAACTGCCACACGTGCAAACCCAAACCGTCCTCAAGCTGGACACCTCAACTAGGTGACATCAAGGCTCTCAATGATGACGTCAAGGGCCTTCAAGGGCCAACATCATGGTGAGAGGGCAAGACCCCCCTGAGTCCAGGCCTGCCAAGCTGTCTCTGGTGGAACATCCTCCTCTGTCTCCGATGCAAGCCTCTGGTATATGTCTGCCCCTTGCTGGGGTCTCAGCATCCATCTGGTGGGATTTTAGCCCTATGAAGGTCCGAGCTAATCATCTCCCCATGTGTACCTGTCTGTCCGGCATGGTCCTGCAGCAACAACAAGTACACCCTACATGGGCTCATAAGTCACAGGCATCATAACAATGTCAATAACATCTAATAATCAAGTTATCTAAACATGTGCATAAAACCCCCCTTTCCCAGGCAAGTGCTCAAAGACGTTATGTTATTCTACAAGCCAGGTTTGGAGAGGGTTTTAGGACATCCTATTGAGCTAATTCTCCTTAG
The DNA here is from genome assembly GCA_009831015.1 of Picea engelmannii. Taxonomy (NCBI): domain Eukaryota; kingdom Viridiplantae; phylum Streptophyta; class Pinopsida; order Pinales; family Pinaceae; genus Picea; species Picea engelmannii. Next base: position 282,784 of record ML779891.1, on the reverse strand, counting down.
ATGTGGGATGTTTCCAGGTGAAGACCAATCTAGGTCATGTAAGTGCATGAGATGGTATGGGAATGTTTGGGCAAAAGGGTGCAGTGATGATAGGGAAATGTATGGCTTACATGTGGGTGCCTCTGAAGAGGGTGAGTTGCACCTTGTCATGGATGCAAATGTTTCCAAGCCCATTCAATGCCTTTTGACATTTTTATCTTATTGCTTTTTCTTTCAAGAGAATAGTTGGGGGACACTACCCTGGCGTGGTGACCATTGGTGACAGCGTTACCCACAAGCATTTCACAAAGATGAGAAGGTTGGCTCGTGATGAGACCCCTTTTCTCTTGGCTATGCCACCAAGAGCCACTACCCTAGCGTGGTGACCAGCTGAATGGTAGTGTCATACCGCTACATGCCCATGGACCTAATAGGTTGCCCCGTGATGAGACCCCATGTCCTCCAACTAGGTCTTGAGTTTATTTATTTATGGGTCCATCCATTTCTTGCTGAGAAGCTTTTTCTGCTTTCTCGGGGATCCTTGGGCGAAGCATCTGAAGGTTTTGTTCCTTTGGCTTTTATCTTTTGCTAGCTACTTTTACCCTCTGGGCCTTTAGCCCCTTCTTCCCACAAGGCAAGGTACAACCCTTTGCTAGCTTGGCAAACCCAATGCCCGAACCAATGGAAGGGAGGGATGAGAGGGAAGATGATGAAAAGTGATAAGTATGGTGGGAATGGATGATGGCCTTTCATGAACCCACCCGGTGGCAACTCACTCCCAAGGGAGCCAACTTGCTAGGGAATTATGTCACCCCCCAGGTATGGACAAGTCAAAAGGCATAAAGTCCAAGCACACGTCATGAAGCAAAAAGAATTAAATGCACATATTCAAATGTTTTGAGAATCAGAGTGACACATACCATGATACCTGGACTCATTACCTCATGGAGCAAGACCCACCGCTACTTCAGGACCAGGCCAATGGTATGGATGTTGTTGTTGCTGACAGGATGGATGCGCTGAGGAAGAAAGATGGGCCCTTCGGGGCCAGGCTCAAGTCAATATGGCTCTCGGTACTCCATGTCTAGGACTTGTGGGCCTCGAGACATAATCTCCTTAGTTATCCCTAGGTTAGGGGATAACATCTTGCTCCAACTCAGGGACATGTGCTCACCGTAGAGCGCATGAGAACCTCAGCATATCTAGTACGACCTGTGACATGCTAGATCTCAACAAAATCTATTAGTAATCATTTGGGGTGGTGATATCACCCCTGGCTCATATATGGTACAATAAAATGAAAGTAAGCAATCATATATACAAATGGAAATACAACTACTCTAGCAGGAGATGCAGATGGTATATACAATGAATGCAAATGCCTACCTACGTACCTCTACTTACCTGTTGGTTGAATGTTAGGTCTATTCAAATAGCCAGTGAAACCATCCTAGCAATGTCTCATAATACCTGCCTTTGTGCTTCATCATAAACCAAAACAATGATAAGTCAATCACAAAAATAACACGAGTTAGAAAATGTTTTGTATCATCGAAAATCGTAAAGTCTATCTCATGGAGGCGGGAGGGAGGGACAAAATCATGGCAATTCACACCTTTAGGGAAGTGCTCAATTCGTCTCAAAAAGGGATCGTGAAAAATCAAAAGTTAAATAGGCTAACTCAAAGAGTCTGGAGGTTGGCTACCTTGTATTACTTCACAAACTGAGGTTTGGGAAGGAAATAGCAAGAACCTAGAGGATGACTGACAATTTCTCATGGGAAGGATGAAAACTGAGATAATAAACTTCTTTTTAAGGTATTCAACCTACCCTTGGATTCTAAAAGAAGCATTTGCCCAAGATAAAACTAAAAACAAGGGACATGTTTCCCAACTACACCCTTAATGACATAGTGAAGTAAAGTAATCGAAGGGGCCTGGGGAACCTTGTCACTAGTACCCTGCTTTAGGAAAACAATGTCCTCACCTCTATCTAGATCTGAGCACAATGGTGGTTGATAATCTTCTTCATAAGATAAATTCAAGTGCTCAAAGGAGTACTCATCAAAATCTTTAAGGTATGACCAAAAATCATTAGGAGAAAATAGAACTAGGTCACCCTTGGAGATGTTTGTAATTATATCATTTCCTTGTTGCCAGATGTCAGAATCATTATTAACCTCATATGATAGTTGTAGAGGCAACACTTGGAAATGTCCTTCCATATCATAAATGGGATCCTTATTAGAACTAATCACATCCCACTTACGTCTTCCAACATGTATGAACTCATCAATATTGTCAACAATGTTAGTACCTTTATCATAACATGAAGGATTTAATGCATCCAAGGGCTCCTCTAGTACTTCTTCACTTTCCAAATTATAAAACAAAGAATCATCGAAATCTTGGAAAGGGAAGTAACTTACCGTGTTCACTTCTTCTTGTGCAGAAGCATCAATGGCTTCGATGACTTCATCAAATGGAAGAGGGTCCAGTGCACCACCCCCAAGACTCATCTCTTCGTCTTCATCAAAAAATGAAGGAACTAGCTCTTCCAAGGGTTGCTTTACTTCTTCACCTTTAGAATCATAGAACAAGGTGTCATCAAAAAACTGGAAAGGAAAATGACTCACCTCATTCTCTTCATCTTGTGCAGGAAAGATAGGATCTTGGAGAGCTTCATCGGACAAAGGAGCGATTACTAGTGCTTCATCCTCATAATTCACTTCTCTACTTAAATCTTCATTGCATTCTATCGGATCATGGGAGAAATCTTGCTCCTCTTCAAGGGGTTGACAATTTTCTTTGTAAACCTCTTCTTCTATATCAGAGGGTTCTTGGCATTGAGTATGGTATACATCCCTGAGATCTTCTACAATCTCAGTGGTGAATCCTTCATTCTCTAAGGCTATTGTGAGATTTTGAAGGGCATCTTCATATGTCTGGCATTGTGGTTTGACAAATTCAATAAACCTACTGATGAGGGCTACGAAAGATGATATACCCCTATCTTTGCAACAACCCTTAAACCAATCTTACAAAAAGGATGGCAGAGAAACTATGAATAATTTTACCAGAATATCCTCCCCTCCCCATTCTATCTCGCTTATATACTTCATAAACTCTACAATGTGAGTAATTGGGAGGCCTCCAAATCTTGGAGAGTTGTTCAACCATTTTTCATCAAAGTAATGCAAGTATCCTTGAAAGCTTTTGAAATCAATAGTCGGTTACACTTTTTCCTAGGGTGCAATGATCCCATAACTTGGAAATATCACAAAATTGAAAATAAGGTGGCACCTTGGAAAAGGTTAGTGGAGTCGCCAGATAATTTTCTTGAAACTATCAAAGGGATGAGGGGATCACGCTCAGTGGAGTCACCAGGTAAACTTTGTAAAGGAAAGGCTTTTGAGGAAAGTGACGTCTTTAAGGAGGGTTGACTACATGTTCCCTAAAAACGGCACCAAAATGTTATCGCGCAATTTGTACTTGTCCAAAGGGGAAAGGCAAGTGGAGGGAAAATTGGCGTAACAGGAGGTTATCCTATCTCTATCACCTTAATAAGATCTCTCTTTCTATTTAGGGAAGATAGCCCAGGGGAAACGTCCCCGGTGACCTGGGGGTTTGAGAAGGAAAAGGTTAAAGTGTCAATAAAAGATATCCCCTCTCACAAGTCACACCGATCAGAAAGTCCCAAAGTTTTAATCAATCAAGCAATCATATGCTTAGATGTACCTACCCAGAACAAAGCAACAAGAAAAACAATATCTTTTGAAAGTACAATTTGATGTTCGTGCTTCATAAAACCTTGGACTTGTCAATAAAAGAAATAAGTTGATGCAAGATGAAGCAAACAGAAAATTATAACAGCAATGTATACAAGATGATACCTTCACAATAAATGCCTTAAAAGAGCTTCACAATGACAAAAAATAATAACCCAACAATAGCAATATACTAGCACTTGTCAGAAGCTAATTTGACAGTGTAAAAATCAACTTTTGCAATTGCTTTTAAGTGTTTTTACTGCTGTAATAAATGGTTATAGCTTACTTTTGTAACAGCATCAAGAAGGTTAGTGAATTAGTCTAATCTAGGGTTAGGAAAGGTTAGTAGGTTGCTTGAGGTAAAAGATTTAAGGGTTGGTTTCATCAATCAATCAAATTCAAGGTCTAAATCAGTGCCTTTTAGGGCTAATGGAGTCACTTTGCAGCAGCAAACTTGAAGGAAACAAATTAATGGCTCAAGCCCTCAATTAATTTGTCTCAAGGTCAAAATTAGTGATTGAGGTGTTGGTAACCCAAGGCCTCAATCTTAATGGCTCAAGCTTGAAACACTTAATGGCTTGATGAAGCAAATGTTACTAGAGTATTGCAATGCCAGGGCTCTAGTACAATGCTTCAAAACTAGGGTTTCTAGCTCAATCTAGTCGGTGAAAAATTGTTAACACAAGGGCAATAACATGTGCTTGTTCTCCTAGGGTTTTAAACTAGCAATTTCATTATCTTGGAAGAAATGCGAAGTAAATGTACCATAACCATTCAAAGCAAAGAAGGATTGCAGAAATTCACTTACATCCACCAAGAATAATCTAGCAATAAGCCTAGTTGAAGACCTTAAACCAAGAAAATGCCAAAAAACACCAAATTTAGCCTCCTCCAAGAAATGCGCCTAAAATTTCAACCAATAACCCTTAAGTAGGGCATAAATTTCAGACCTCACTTGTGAGTGAATGAATTATGAAAAAATATAGGGGGAAAATCCCCTATTTATACAATGAAAATGACCTTTAATTACAAAATCAGGTCAAAAAGGTCGACATAGCCAGTTTACATGAGAAAATCCAATTTTACACAAAATTATCCAATAAAACCCTAATTTTATCTTTTTAGGGTGATGTCATGCCCCTCCTAGGGTGACGTTAGGCTCTCTGCTAGAACGCTAGCCCTCCAAGTGAAACGTTGGGGTCAAAACCCCTCAAGAACTGCCACACGTGCCAACCCAAATCGTCCTCAAGCTGGACACGTCAACTAGGTGACGTCAAGGCTCTGAATGATGATGTCAAGGGCCTTCAAGGGCCAACATCATGGTGGGAGGGCAAGACCCCCCTGAGTCCAAGCCTACCAGGCTGTCTCTGGTGGAACGTCCTCCTCTCTCTCTGATGCAAGCCTCTTTTATATGTTTGACCCTTGTTGGGGTCTCAGCATCCATCTGGTGGGATTTTAGCCCTATGGAGGTCTGAGCTATTCATCTCCCCATGTGTACCTGTCTATCGGGCATGGTCCTGGAACAACAAGTATGCCCTCCATGGGCTCATAAGTCACAGGGATCATAGCAATGTCAATCACATCTAATAATCAAGTTATCTAAATATTTGCATAAAAAACCCCTTTCCCAGACAAGTGCTCAAAGATGTTATGCTATTCTACAAGCCAGGTTTGGAGAGGGTTTCAGGACGTCCTATTGGGCTAATTCTCCTTAGATGTGGGATGTTTCCAGGTGAAGACCAATCTAGGTCATGTAAGTGCATGAGATGGTATGGTTATGTTTGGACAAAAGGGTGCAGTGATGACAGGGAAATGTATGGCTTACCTGTGGGTGCCTCTAAAGAGGGTGAGTTGCACCTTGTCATGGATGCAAATGCTTCCAAGCCCATTCAATGCCTTTTTACATTTTTATCTTATTGTTTTTTATTTCAAGAGAATAGTTGGGGGACACCACCCTGGCGTGGTGACCATTGGTGGCAGTGTTAACCACAAGCATTTCACGGAGATGAGAAGGTTGGCTCGTGATGAGACCCCCTTTCTCTTGTCTATGCCACCAAGAGCCACTACCCTGGCGTGGTGACCAACTGAATGGTAGTTTCATATTGCTACATGCCCATGGACCTAATAGGTTGGCTCGTGATGAGACCCCTTGTCCTCCAACTAGCTCTTGAGTTATTTATTTATGGCTCCCTCCACTTCTTGTTGAGAATCTTTTTACTGCTTTCTAGGGAATCCCCGAGTGAAGCATCTGAAGGTTTTGTTCCTTTGGCTTTTATCTTTTGCCAGCTACTTTTACCCTTTGGGCCTTTAGCCCCTTCTTCCCACAAGGAAAGGTACAACCCTCCGTTAGCTTTGGAAAACCCAATGCCCGAATCCAATGCAGGGGATGGATGAGAGGGAAGATGATGAAAAATGATAAGTATGGTGGGAATGGACGATGTCCTTTCATGAACCCACCCCGTGGCAACTCACTCCCAAGGGAACCAACTTTCTAGGGCATTCTGTCACCCCCACCAGGTATGGGCAAGTCAAAAAGCATAAAGTCCAAGCACACGTCATGAAGCAAAAAGAATTAAATGCACATATTCAAATGTTTTGAGAATCAAAGTGACACATACCATGATACCCGGACTCATTACCTCATGGAGCAAGACCCACCGCTGCTTCGGGACCAGGCCGATGGGATGGTTATTGTTGTTGGTGACAGGATGGAGGCACTAAAGAAGAAAGATGGCCCTTCGGGGCCAGGCTCAAGTCAATATGGCTCTCGGTACTCCATGTTTAGGACCTGTGGGCCTTGAGACATAATCTCCTTAGTTATCCCTAGGTTAGGGGATAACAAACTTCTTTCTCAATTTGCTTTATTGGGAAGAACAATCTTTTACATGTAAATTTCAATCCATGGATACTACAAGAGCTATATCTAGTTTACTGTAACAAGCTGTCGTCGTAGTCTTCTCCCTCCTTCTGAAAGAACCTCTAGTTCTGAATCTCGCAATGCTTCCATTCATAAGTCTTTTTCACATTTTCTTACATACAATGTTCTTCATCACAACTTCCATTTCTTTTGCTTGATTGCTTCTAGTGGGTTAAAACCAAGATGGTAGTCTTATGATTCTCAGTATAATAACAAGTTGTTCTGGCTTTTCTTTCTTTCTTGGAATCTTCATGTTCTTCCTCATGTTCCTCTTTAACTTTGGGGTCCATGGAGTCTTCTATAGATTCCATGCCCTTCCTTCCTAAAGATTCCAACTTCTTCCTTTCATCATAGGAACATAGATGTAGATGAACAACCAAGGATACTTAAGAATTATTTTCAAAAAAGACTTCTTCTAGAGTCAAATTGAACACGTGTTGCTTATCATCGCTGCTACTTTCAATGGGGAACATGGACAGATACTTCATAATCTTCACGGATTCTTCAATGGATCATATCATTTAGGATTAGCTCCCTCCTAATCTTGGCTTCATGCATGAATGCATGCTCTTCTTTTGGAATTATGTAATCAGCTCCCTCCATCTAAGAGAGTCGATGCTTTTGTCTGCATCCTTATTGCCTTCTACAAAGTGTCACAAGTCTTATTCTAATTTCCTCTTGCTTATTGACTTCTTTCTGATTTGACTCTTGGGTGTTTTCAAGTTTGATTTTGATTTCAGCCTATCTAGCAGTTGTTACTTATATAATAGATTCCTCAAGAATTTCTCAATGTACTTCATCTTCTTGTAGTCATCATAATAGCAATCCTTATCTTGTTATTCTTTGATAGGTATTGTTTCACTGACCATCTTTTCTTCTAAGAAATAGATATGCATGATATGTACACTGTACAGGAACTATGTCAACATGGTATGTACAAGAACTATGTTATAGAAGAATATTTTTACCTTGATTAGAAGAAGAAGTTCGTTTTACCCTGCTTGGCTTTCGTTGAGGGTTCCCTTTCTTCGGTAACTGTTGCTTCGTCTATTTCCTTCCTTTACTTTAACTCAGGACAATGATTCCTGTAGTGACCATATTTTCAACAGTTGAAGCATTGTATTTTTGACATATCCTTTTCTTGATTTGGTTTCTTCCTTAAGCCAAGCTTCCTCTTCTTCCTGAAATTCTTGAATTTTGTTCTGAAGGCTTGATCTTCATATTTCTTTTCAAATTTCTCTTTTGTGCTAATCCTTGATTCTTATTGTGCACAGCAAGTCCAAAGTTCTTCAAATGTGGGATACTCCTTTCTTGTGTTCATGCTTGCATCAAATGTATCCCATGTCTTGGGAAGGCCATTGAGTACTATATTTACTAGTTCCTTTTCTGAAATGATTTCTTCAATACCTTGTAGTTGATCTCTTAACTGAGAGATTCTTACAAAGTATGATGTTATGATGTCATCATCATTCATTTTAATGTCACGAAGCTCATTCTTCAGACTCATTACTTGTCCAATGTTTCTGACTGAGAAGAGGTTAGTTGAGGCATCATACATCTTCTTAGATGAGTCAAGATGAGAGATGTAGGGTATCAAGTGGTCTTTTACAGAGTCCACTATGATACTCATAGCGTTGATGTTATTGTCCTTGAAGTTCTGCATAACTGCAACGTTCTGAGGTTCCTTCTATTTTCCTGCTTCAAACTATGGTTCCATGATCTTGCCTTTCACGATATCCAACACTTTATTCTTGGCAAGGATGAGGTCAATCCTTGTCGTCCATGCTCAAAAGTTTGAAGCCCCTTCTAACTTGTTTTCTTGACTTCATAGAGTAAGTCGTGACTTATTTGACTTAGTCAACCTTTGACTTTGACCAAAAACTCGAACTTGACGCCTTGGCTTGTTGAGAGTACCAGGAGGTGCGCTAAGCTAGGGAGCACTAGGCTATCTAGGAATTAGGTCAAGCTCTTCCCTTAAGGTGCCTTAAAAAGAGGGTTAGGGTTTCATTGTTGCAACAAAAACTTTGACTGCAACTGCAACTATAACTGAGCAAATCCTCCAAATCTATCTTCCAATGGTTAGACCGTCCGAAGATAGTGTGGGCCCATGACCTGTTAGAAAAATAGGTGTGCTCGTTTCACCATAGACAATATAGCAATATTGTCACTCAACCATAGGCACAAAGGCCACCCCCGAGCACCTTAACCTTGACAGTCAGAATAATTCTGGAAGCAATCCAATAGCCAACCAAGATAGCGCACCTTTCTCCAAGGCTAGCGCACCAAGCAAGAATAACCAAAGACCAAGCAAAAAGTCCAAACCATAACCAAGAAAAGGTCCAAGCCAAAACCAAAATGCCAGTTGCAGCAGCTGCAGTTCCTCTCCAAACTTGCACACCACTGGTCTTATACAGTTGTGAGAGTTAGTATGACAAATCAGCTCTAGCGCCCTCTATCTATACTACTCTATCTCACTTGATCGGGTCAACTTCTCTTTTTGGAGGCTAATAACTCAATATTAAATATTCTCTTGAGCCGACTTGTCTTCTAGGGTTATTAACCAACTATTTAGGGTTTCTCTTGCTTCCCAGAATATTCTAGTCTCGTCAAAGGTTACACATAGAGGTTAATACCTCCTGCAGCTACCGTAATATCAAGAGTTCTCTCTCTTGTTTTCCTCACTGTTATAATTCTCTTTTACTTCCCTTCATCTAATAAACTAGTTGCTAAGATGGAATTATAATACAACCAAATATGAGTAGCACCCACAATTCTCCAAGATTAAGTTTCCACACAATAATTTCCAACAAACACGTAAGGTTAAATTGTATTCCTTAAATACACACCTAAATGATGAATGTATCAACTAGTTTTCCATCCATTAGATGGTTGAATGTGGCAAATTATCCTTTCTACCGTATAGCATACCCCAAAGTAGATAATTATATCAAACTAGCTCCTTCATTCATCCAATATTTGATGACTCGATTAGCCCATAGATCGATAAGCACTGGTCACATCATTTCATTTTCCTATTCCCCTCTTCTTCCTTTCCTTTCTCTCCCATATCCCTTTCCCTATTTCCATTTCCTTCAATACACTATACTACAACCTTTGTTTTGTGAAGGCTTACTCTTGAAAGTTCACCTTGAGCCTCCACTCCATAGCCTTAGCAATCCTACCTTAGGGAAGCACCCCTTGCGTTGGAGAAGAGCCAACCTAAATTGCAAGGAATAGTTGTTGAGGTGACAGTGGGCAGCCTTCTTGAGTTACACAAAGCTATCACCTTGGTGGTTTGGCATATGTGTTTGTGTTTTTGTCGTATCCTAACCCTATCGTATCAGATTTTCTAAAATCTAGGTTGTATTTGTATTCATGTAATTTGGATGATGAATGATTTGCAACATGATTCATCATTTTTATGGTGATTCTTTATATTGTCAAAAATAAGTTCCAAATTAGTTAACCCACATTATTGTCTTTTGTAACAATGTGTCATATGCAAAAAAAGTGACTCTCATCGAGAGATCTCTATGATTAAAGTGCCTTGTGCATATTGAACAGTAATGCTTGACGCATACATCTCTGCACATCAATAAATATGTAGCATAATGGTTTGTGGATCAAAGTGTAATAGTGAAAATATCATAATCTGGAGTGTAACAACAACAATTTAACCACACTGTTTATTTCTCTAAGGGACAGCATCTACAATTTTGTGACATCTCAAGCTATATGTAAATGCTGCTGTATCATAACTTAAACTTGCAAATCTGGAACAGCACTTTCAGTCGTTGATATAAGTGCTGGTTCATGAAATAACTGTCACTGCATTCTGGTAACAGTCGCGTGGATGACTCTTTCTCTCACTACGACATTGATAACAGCACACTTTTTCTTGAATGGTTTACACATGTTTTGACTCTTGAGGTACAATCTGGAAATAACTTTTCATAAGACTTGAGAAATCGAACTTGCAGCATCTTATTTAAGTGAAAACTGAATTGAAATCTCTAAGTCACATGGATGACTCTGTGTTTCAAAATACTACATTGTTAACTTGCTTTGAATTATACTTCTGGACTCCAGTGTTGATTTATTTAGCATCGGACAGGTACTTACACATAGGCTCAGTGTCTAGCATGTGGAAGTCGTCCTTGTAACCTCTCAGAACCTTAGGAAATTCACTTGATGAGTTAATAATTAAAGTGAATGACCTTTTAGATTAATCATTAATGTGAGATTAATTAAGTTAAATGCCCAAGTTTTTGGCATTAGTAACTGAAGTGAGTTGATTAAATCTTAGCCATTAGATCTAAAGTGAAGGACAGATCTAATCTCAGCCCTTGATCACTTTAGGAGATCTAGGGTTTTGGATTTAGGGTTAATTCAACATAATAAAAGGAAACCTAAGTGAGTGGATGAGACACAAAAAGTACAATGGAGCAAAGAAGGATTCTTTGCTCATGTGCTTGTGTCACACACAGAGTGAGAGACTGAGCTCTCATTGATTAGGTGGAGAAGGACAGTCATCCAAGTGTGGAGGGCAAGGACCGGGGATAGGGGCAAATGAACAGCAAAGGAGATAGCATCCAATGAGCAAGATCGAAGGATTGATCTTGAGGTTTGTAGGGCTTGGCTATTTGTTGCATTGTATTCCTCAGGTGAGCTATTTTCCCAAGACAGGATCCCAGAATAATAATAATAATATATCTCACAGAACTGGTTTTCCCTTCAGGGTTTTTCCAGAGGTGTTTACCCAAAAATCTCTTGTGCAATGCGTTTGGTTTCAGTTTTATGCTTTCGTTGATTAATTCGTTAAGAACCTAGTTGTGCTTTTAATTAATAAAGTGATTTTATTCGAGATTATTCGTCGGGTGTTGGATTTACAGAAATTAACATGGTATCAGAGCTGCAGTTCTAAGGGAACCAGATTTGCACTGACAGAATTTTATACAGCGCAAGAAATGATATTTTTCAGGCTGCAAGTTAAAGGATAAATTAAAAATTAGAAAAAAAAATACAAGTATCGTACGACAACCGTACAGCAGTCGTCGTACGACTGTCGTAGAACGTACGGATGACTGTTTGCAGTGGACATAGATCAATCCGATTCGACTGAAATCAGGCTGCAGCAGGGAATCCTGGAGCTACTGAGTGGATCAACCGCTGCAAAAAATCAACTATGGGTGAATCGAGGTGAGCAAAGAATTGAGCAGACAGATCGAGCCACAAGTGAGCAGCTGCAGACTGTTGGGTGACAGCGGTGAGGGAATCAATGGCCAACAAGAGTTGAGGACAAGAGCGGGTGGAGGTCAAGAACTTGCAGCCGCAGCAGAAGGTGTGGGCTTGGGCAGTGGGTTGCAGCTGGCAACCATACCATTCAGTCACTAGTAGACAGAGGTCGCAGGGAGCCACTGGAGGCACTCGTTGCGTGAGGTATAGAAACCCCTGAAAGAGGTTGGAGCTAGGCAAAGAAAAGGAAGCAGCGCAGGAGGCCGCGAGTACAGCTGCAAGGCCAGCCACTACTACAGATAAGTCGGCAGCCAGCTAAGGAGTCATCGGGTTGCAACACAGCCGCCAACCAACCGAGCAAGCGGCAGAGTCGTCGAGCAATGCCCAAAAGGCATCGGGCAGCAGTCAACCAAGACCGCAGGAGTCCCAAGCAGCAACAGAAGGTTGCGGGCAGCTTCAAGAGGGGGTCCAGGCAGCAAGCAGCAAGTCCGGGCAGTGGACAGCGGGTCTCGGGTAGGGATTTGAGCAGCCAAATTTTTTTGTTGAGTGGCTTGTGTCCAACTAAGGAGCAAACAAGGAGCGGATAGATTTGAAGTTTGAGCAACTAAGAGAGAGTGAGCCTTCAAGTTGAGGTCAGAAGGGGCATCCTTCCAAGTCTGTCGAGAAGCAGTCATGGTATGAGATGACCATGCAGGATGCTCAGGAGTAGGAGACTTCTAGGAGCATGATTAGAGGGAAGTCTTCGAAGACCAGTCCGAGCGAGATGGTGGGGATAGTTTTTGTTTCAAAGGGAGCAGCCAATCAGGTGGATTGGAGAGCAGGAATGGTAGCGGATTTGGTAGCGTAGAGAGAGCCACCTCCAGGTGGTGGAAGTACCTTCCTCGCTAAGAGGGAGTGTTGATGTACTTAGCATCAGACAGGTACTTCCACATAGGCTCGGTGTCTAGCATGTGGAAGTCGTCCTTGTTACCTCTCAGAACCTTAGGAAATTCACTTATGAGTTAATAATTAAAGTGAATGACCTTTTAAATTAATGTGAGATTAATTAAGTCAAATGCCTAAGTTGTTTCCATTAATAACTTAAGTGAGTTGATCAAATCTTAACCATTCGATCTAAAGTGAAGGAGAGATATAATCTCATTCCATGATCACTATAGAAAATCTAAGGTTTTGGATTTAGGGTTAACTCAACATAATAAAAGGCAACCTAAGTGAGAGGATGACACACACAGAAAGTACATTGGAGCAAAGAGGGATTCTTTGCTCATGTGCTTGTGTCATACACATAGTGAGAGAGTTAGCTCTCATTGATTGGGTGGAGAAGGACATTCATCCAAGTGTCAAGGGAAGGGGCCGAGGAAAAGAGCAAAGGGGCAACAAGGGAGATACCTACCAACTAGCAAGATCAAAGGAGTGATCTTGAGGTTTGTAGGGCTTGGTTATCTATTGTTTTTGTACTCAGCTGGACCATTTTCCCAGGACGGAAACCCAGAATAATAATAATAAATCTCACAGAATTGCTTTTTCCTTCGAGGTTTTTCCAGCGCGGTGTTTACCAAGAAATCTCTTGTGCTATCTGTATGGTTTCAGTTTTATGCTTTCGTTGATTAATTCGTTAATAACCTAGTTGTGCTTTTAATTAATAAAGTGATTTTATTCAAGAATATTAGTCAGGTGCTAGGTTTACAAAAATTAACATCTAGCACTGAAACATTTACTTTGTAGTTGAAATTTGCAATAAAATGGACTTTCACATCCAACATATCTAATGCACGGTTCACATGTTATAACTCTAGAATCTAGCACTTGAATCATTGTCGGATGGTTTGAGCTAAGCAAAACAACTAGCACTTTCATTGCACACCAATTTGTCCCCTTTTCTTTGAATTCCAGCATTTCTTATGAGTGATTTTTACACTTAATGTCATTTCACATTTCCTTTCATGGCTAACTGGTAACAATTTTTTAATTGTGGCATACATACTTTGGATTGATCAAATAAATCAACTTTGCACTCATTACATCACACCTCCTTCACATCAATAAAGAGCAAATTGATTGTTTGGTTAATCATATCAATAATCAACCTAAGCTAATACTACTCCCATGCGACAACACATTGGATAGGTCGATTTTAGGGACACGCCACTAGGCTAGAAACCTTTTCTCCTTAGTCTAAAGTGAGAGGTGTTACCGCCCAAACTAGCAGCCCTTGGGGGGTGCTCTATGGATAGCATGATATGGGAAATGCACCATTGTCACCTTAGCACAATCTCCCCTTCACTTTAGGCCAGCTCCTAGAGACTATAGGGGGTATGCCAATACTTCAACAACACACCTCAATATGCGTTAGATAGACCAATGCCTAAGTGGTCAAATGCTTTAAGAATATTCAACCAACAGTTAGGAAAATAAATGTACAATATCAAAAGGGTTGGAAGCTACTTATAAGAGTGCTCAGATATGAAATAAATACTACAACAGAAAATACAAACCAGTACTATGATTTCACCCATTAAATGAAAAAACAAGTATCCTTTATTGCATATGAGTGAGATCTTGTTGTTAGAATATAAGTGGATGTGCTCGTTTTACCATTGACAATACCCTCGTCACCCAACCATAGGCTGATGCCACCCTCCAAGCACCTTAACCTTGACAGAGAATCACTCCGGAAGAAAACCCTAGGCTAGATAGCCAAACAAAGGGTAGCCCACCTTTCCCCAAGGATAGCAAATCAACAAGAGAAGATCAGATAGTCCAAACCCTAGCCAAGAGATAGTCCAAGCGTAACTGCTAGCTGCAGCAGTGGCAGCTCTCCTCCAAAACTACGCAAAAACTGGGCAACTGCAGTGCGCACAAGTGTTGCTCCGCAATTCTGAGACTGCCTGCCAGAATGAGAACTGACCTCCTGTATTTATACTAATTCTAGCTAACTGCCTAGGCCGACTTCTCATTCTAGGTATCTGTTTGTTCAGTATATATTATTATTTATGGCCGACTTCTTCTCTTGGAGGCTAATAACCTAATATAAATTATCTTCTTGAGCCAACAAGTCTTTTAAGGTTATTAGCCAACTCATTAGGATTTCTTCTTGCTTCTCGGAGTATTCTATCCTCATCAAGTTTACACATGGAGGTAAATACCTCCCGCAGCTACCATAATATCAACACTCCCTCCTAGCTAGGGAGGTATTACAGGTAATGGTCTTGAGCACAAAACATACCATTCACCCGGTAGCATCAACATAGTTATATAGACTAGATCATGAGCATAATCATCATCAGCTGCATCATCTCTCGAAACCATACTCTATCTGAGTAATCAGACATGATGCTCACTCCACAGAGTGATACAAGAGCCATTCTTCTAATCTAGAAGAGTAAATGTCCTGAACCATTTTCTGTCTGGAAAATCTATGTTCATCATTCATCTGGCTGATAATTATCTACCAAACTGTTGACAGTCTTGAAGGTAATTGGAACAAAAATAGAACACAACTGTATCTATCCATAGTAGTACATAACTACAATCCAGTGGTATACTACCACACCAAGTAGAAAACAAGTACTTGATCAATAACGTATAGTCACAAACAGTGGAACACATCCACCACAGTAGTGTACATCTATTGTCATACAGTCTTTATAACAATCATCTGATATCAACCTGCACAGAAACAATGTTATGATATAACCTGAATCATCTGGGCCAATCTTTCAGTCAAAACTGTGAGATCTGAAAGAATATATGCCCTCAAAGTAGAGCAATGAGATATCTGGACTATTCTTCTCAAGCAAGGAAGAATAATTGTCTTGTCTTCTGAACCTGGACCATTCCCCACCCTAGGCCATTCTTCCTACACTAATCAAAGTGCACCCTAGTGAGAATGTATAAACCCTAAGGAATGTCTGTCCCTGATTGCTGAGCCTAGACCATTCCCCACCCTGGGCCATTCCTCCTACACTAATCAAAGTGCACCCTGGAGAGAATGTATAAACCCCAAAGTGCACCCTGGAGAGAATGTATAAACCCTAAGGAATGACTGTCCGGACCATTTCCTCTGTTAACCACAAGAGGAAAAGATTGTCCTGTATCAACCTCCAAAACAAACCATTCCTCATGTTAACCACAATGAGAAATCGATGTCCGGCAAGGTGGACCAGTCTTCTTGAGTAACCCTCAAGAAGAGAGACTGCCCTAGAACACTCCCCATGTTAACCACAATGGGAAGTCGTTGTCTATGATACATCAGCAATCTGGACCATTTCCCATGTTTACCACAATGGAAAATCGTTGTCCGTCAGAAATCTCAATCCACTTTCCGAACAGGAAAGCATCTGTCCAAGATGGACTATTTTTCAATCTTGAAAATGAATGTCCTCAATAATATTTTCAGTGCTCCCTACCAACGTGGGAGTTATCTCTTCCTTTTTTTTTTTTAATAAGGAAGTCATCTCCACGAGCTCCAGCTTGAGTACGCAAACTCTTTCATCTTGGATAGAAGCTTTACCAAAATGTCTGCTTATTTGCTCATCTGTTGAGATATGTATTAGAGAACCACTTTCTCCTTTCTGGACTTCATCACGGATAATGTAATGTTTGATTTTAAATGTACTTTAGTCTGGAACACTGATTTTCTGTGAAGGTTTCATGTAGCTCTGAACAATAGAGTATATCATTGTTGGAAAATTGGAACATATCCATGTGGCACTTCTTCTGTCATCATGAGATCTGATCAATTGAGTAATCATCTTTTGATGTTATAGGAAATCTTCACCACGCTTTTGCTGTGCACTGGAGGTTCTCCACCAAGTTATCTTCTTCTATCTGCATACAAGGGTCTCTTTCTAGTATGCCTCAAAGTCTTGAGATTGCTCTTCTTACGTTCTTTATTCAATTTCTCTGGAGAACATTATTTTGCATTCATCTGATGTAGAACTCCAACTCATAGATAAGTCTGGTATAATGATTCGTGTACAGATAAGTCTGGTTTGTTGGAACAAGTAATCATCATAGTCTTCTCCCTCCATCTAGGAGAACCTCTAGTTTTGGATCTCGCAATGCTTTCATTCATAAGTCTTCCATACATTGTTCTTCATCACGACTTTCAGTTCCTCTGCTTGATTGCTTTTATTGAGTTTATATCACACTGACAATCTTGTGATTCTTGATACAATGACTAATTGTTCTGGCTTCTCTTTCTTTCTTGGAATCTTCATGTATTTCTTTAGTTCTTGGGTCCATGGAGTTTCTTATAGATTCCATGCCCTAAAGATTCCATCATAGAATCATGGATGTGGATGGACAACCAGGGATACTTTAAGGATTCTCTTTGAAGAATACGTACTGTCTTTCATGGCTGCTATCATGGATATATACTTCATCATCTTCAATGGATCATAGGATTAGCTCCCTCCTAATCTTTGATTCATGTATGAGTGCATATAATCGGCTCCCTTCGTCTAACAAAGTCCATGCTTCCATCTGCATCCTTATTGTCTTCGGCAATAGATAATTGGCTCTCTTGTCTAACAGAGTCCACGCTTCCGTCTTGTTGTCTTCTACAAAACGTCATAAGTCTTTTTCCAATTTCCTCTTGATTGCTGACTTATTTCTGTCTTTGCTTCTTCTAAGTCTCTTCATGATTGATTCGGCTTATCTTGCAATAGCTTCCACATGATTTGTATTTCATCCTTTCATGTGTATTATCTAATGATATCCATTCTTATCTTGTTGTTCTT
>ML779891.1:228797-262079 GCA_009831015.1 Picea engelmannii | reverse complement strand
TCACAAGTGCACCTTTGTGATAAATGTATCCTATCTCCCTTGGTCTGCAGCCCAATGTAGGAGAAGTTATGCCCGATGCTGAAACATCAACACTCCCTCTTAGCTAGGGAGGTATCTTTCCATAGTAGTACAAAACTACTGTCTAGAGACATGCAATCTCCACCAATCGTACAAAACCACCATAGTAGTAAAAGATTTGTCATACATGGCACTCCCAGGTGGACTTCTAGAGGCTACTCCCTCTAGGAACACTTAGGGTCAACTCCCCATAGGGTGAGACATCAAGGGTCAACTCCCTTGACATGTCCTTATGTTCTCTGAACATGGGACAATGGGCTATAAGCCCAAATGCACTTATTCCTTCTCGAATAAGTGTCCTCACAGATCAACTCAACTCAATTCACAGAGGAGTACGATCTGTAGAAAGTTTGTCACACATGGCACTCCATGTGGACTTCAAGAGGCTACACCCTCTAGAAACACTAGGGTCAACTCCCATAGTGTATGACGTCAAGGGTCAACTCCCTTGACATGTCCTCATGTGCTCTCCACATGGGACATTGGGTTATAAGCCCAACTGCACTTATTCCTTCTCGAATAAGTGTTCCACTTATCCCTTTCGAATAAGTGTCCTCACAGATCAACTCAACTCAATTCACAGAGGAGTACGATCTGGAGAAATCTTGTCACACATGGCACTCCATGTGGACTTCTAGAGGCTACACCCTCTAAAAACACTAGGGTCAACTCCCATAGTGTATGGCGTCAAGGGTCAACTCCCTTGACATGTCCTCATGTGCTCTCCACATGGGACGTTGGGTTATAAGCCCAACTGCACTTATCTCTTCTCGGATAGGTGCCCCACTTATCCCTTCTCGGATAAGTGTCATCACAGATCAAATCGACTCAGTCACATAGGAGTACGATCTAGAGAATGTCTCAGGAAGCTGCAAACATCAATACTCCCTCTCAGCGAGGGAGGCATTCTTTGCCACGCCAAGTCTGTCACGAAAGTACTTGAACTTCGTCTTGGTTTGGTAAGAACATCAGCAACCTGCTCATCTATAGGAAGGTACTGCACAAATACTTCCTTCCTCTGCACCATGTCTCGGATGTAATGGTACTTGATATCAATGTGGTTCGATTTGTCATGAAACAATGGATTATCAGAGATTTTCACACAACTTTAGTTACCATAATGAATAATGGTGCAATCCAGCACATGTTCAAATAAATCGGCACGGAGCTCGTGAAGCCACACTGCTTCACGGACTGTCATACTTAATGCAATGTACTCTGCTTCTGTTGTGCTCAAAGCCACAGAAGCTTGTTTCCTGCTACACCAGGAAACCATCAAAGATCCCAAAGTGAAGCAACACCTGAAGGTGTTCTTTCTGTCCACTGCACTCACTGCCCAATCAGAGTCAATATGTTCCTGTCATATCATATCAATACTGGAAGTATATCTCAAACCATGTTGAATTGTGCCTTGCAAGTATCTCAACACATGTTTCACAACAATCTAGTGTGTCTCTCTCAGCTGACTTATAAACTGGCTAAGGGCACCCACTGCATAGAAAATATTTGGTCTGGTGTTAACCAGAGAAATCAATTTTCCAATCAGTTGTTTGTACAGAGTCAGATCAATTTTGTCAAAATCGGAAGAAGACACACTTAGTTTCTTTAGATTCGTCATCATTGGTATAGGCACATGCTTGAAGTTCAGTTTCTCAAACTTCTTCAATATCTCAATTGTGTACTTCCCCTGACTCGGGAAGATCTCATCAGTTCTCTGCCACACCGCTAGTCCCAAGAAGTAGTGAATCATACCAAGGTCCTTCATCTCGAACTCAGAGGCCAACGCATACTTGCATTCAAAAATAAATCTCTATGTACCTGTGAGGAATAAATCATTAACGTACAGGACCAAAATCAAGGCCTCACCATTAACAGTTTTGTAGTATAGGTTGGGATCAACAACACTTTTGTTGAAGCCCAAACTCATCAAGTGTCCATCAATCCTCGCATACCAAGCTCGAGGTGCTTGCTTGAGTCCATACAAGGCCTTCTTCAACCTACACACATGAGACTCCTTCTCATGTATGACAAAACCATCTCGCTGCTCAATGTATATTTCTTCCTCAATCTCTCCATTAAGAAAGGTTGTCTTCACATCCATCTGATGTAGTTTCCAACCCATGGATGTTGCGAGGGCAATAATCATTCAAATAGAAGTGTATCGAGCAACAGGAGCAAATGTCTCCTCATAATCTATTCCCTCCACCTGAGAGAATCCTCTAGCAACAAAACTTGCTTTGTGCTTCTCGATGCTTCCGTCAGTTGTATGTTTGATCTTACAGATCCATTTGGAAGTCACTATAGACTTCCTTTCAGGTCTCGGAACAATATACCACACATCATTCTTCATGATGGACCGATACTCCTCCATTATGGCATCTCTCCTTACTAAATGCCTCCTCATAACATGAAGGCTCAAAATCAATGATGTGGCTCATAGCTGCGTCATAGCACAGATATCTCTGAGGTATCTTGTTCTCTCAGAAGGTACCACAAGAAGTTGCATGTCCTTCTTTGTCCTACAAAGTCTAACGATCTCTTCTGACCTACTGCAATATCTCTGGGAACATCAACTGCTCCTTTTGGGACTTTGTAACTGTTAAACATTGAGACTGAGAGTAACTTCTCTACTCTGTTAGCAACTGCACTCCTCTGGGGACGCTACATGTGGAACTGGCTCCTCCACTCTCTCTCTGCAGTTGCTTCCTCGACAACTGCTCTATCTAGAACTTGAGAGTGTCTCAATAACTGCTCCCTCTGGATCTGGAGGTGACTCCTCCTTTGTCTCTACTTCCTCTTAACACTGAAGGTCTCTCTTCCTCCTTTGGAGGTAACTCAATCTCTGCTCTTTGGCATGGTCCCGTAACTCGTTGGTGTTGAGCTCATGCATCCACTTGTCCATTCATTACACATACCCATTGACTTTGAGACTCAAGCCATTGGGTGTTGCAGACCATAGCAAAAGCATAACCCTGGTGGACAACTTAATGCTTCTTCAAAATCGCTAATGAATCAATGTCGAGTTACATTATGGAGATCCAATCATTGACTGATAAATTTTAACAACTCTCGACTTGCTCCTCATGTAAGTCTCCTTATTAGATTTACCAAAAATCTCAATTTTCCATCAACGCACCACCAATTGGTTGTTGTGGTGGCAAACACAATCTCAAACTATAGTTAGCTATAAACAATATTAAATGCTTCTTCAAGATATGTATATTTCTGGACGCGAGAGAATGAATTACGCGACCATTTTACTCTTTTAGTGCCTCTCCAAAGCTCTTGACATCTATGTTAACTTTGCAGGTTTGCACATAGACCCTCAGCTTCATAGAATATTTCATATTCTCCACAATCCACCAGCGCTCCATTCATGAGAAAACCCTCGACGTGGAAAGTTTCGACAGCTACATCACCACACCATCGGCTTAGATGGAGGCGGGTTTAGTGCCGGAAACCTTCCTCACTAGTGCGTCCCGGCATGTTTCCAACGTCGCTTTGTCTCGAGGGTATTCCCTAGCAGCGAATTCCCCTCCTTGGTACATGAAGCAAAGAATCACACAGTGAAATGAGGATCCCTTCTAGTGCAACGACTTCTTGGATTTCTTGACGCCAATCTCGTCGGTGCACAGTGCTCAAAGTTCTTTGTCGTACAAGACTGCTTGCAAGTAGCATTTTCGCTAAACAGTGGGCATGAACAGAGCGGTTGTAAGTTGTAACATAAGTCACAAAAACACGCTTGAAATCATGCCTGGAATGATTGACATAGGATAACACATGGAGAATAAACAAGTTGTATTTTGTCTATCCAAATTGATTCATGCCACGAGATATCATAGTAGAGTGGAGACAAATGACAGCAGGCGCAGAGACAACATACAAAACAAACATGGAATAAAAGACGATCAAGAGGATCGAGTTAACCATCGTATTTTATGTTAAATATCACAGAGAAAAATGTGTAGGTTGTCCACTAGTTTATGAGTCTGACCGTGGCATCTCCCCAAAGCTGTTGTTTTAGGAATTACTTAGTGGAAAGTTGCATCATGATTCTTCCAGTGGGTGCACCCCCGACAGACCATACACTCTTTCGGTAACCAAAAGCAAATCAATGCGACCTTCTCTGACAATGTCTTTGCTAATGTGTACCACAACTTCAATTTCCTGCAAAGATTTCCATCACTCCAATGCCTTTCATCAACGAAATGAGCATTGTATTCTCCTTTCCTACATCCGTTGTACTTTTTCAGTGCACATAGCCGCAACCATGAGAGACTTCACATAGCTAAAACAAGAAGCAACTTTCTTTTAGGATCTTGGGCCCTCCTGTGAGGGAGTTAACCCAATCCTGCTCTGATACCATGTTGGTTTTTATTCATATGAGATATAAGAGATATTCGATATATTATTACAATGATGAGTGTTCCATATATAGGGAACATAAGGTGACCATCCATGAAAGGATGCGTCCCTTCAATAATCAATAACTATTTATTATTATCATTTACTTATTATATATACTATATTTAATAATCAATAATAATTATATTATTAATTATTATCTTTAGAGAATGTCTTCCTGATGTTGTCCAAACATCAACATCACCAAAAGTCTCCAAAATGAAATATAACAACAATGAATTGCTTAGGAGATGAATTTCACCATTAGAATGTGTTAGATAAACTTAATAAACAATGGGTAGGGTTAGATTTCACCTTTTAGGGTCAAACCCTAGCTCTAGGGTTTCACCAATTATGATTTTTATTGCTGCAAATAATTTCCAGAATTGATAAAAACCTTAAATCAACCACAAGAATGTTAGATAAGAGAATGAGGCACAATCCAATAGTGTCGATTTGCCTCCTAGGGTTAGAAAATCATCAATTTAGCACAAACCCTTGGATAAAAATCTCTAGAAAGTAAAGTTAATTGTTAGCCTTATTCTAGACAGTAAAATAAATATTCTTAGCAGTTTTTGCATTTTAAAAAATAATTGAAAAAAGTTTTTTGTATTTTTGCATTATAAAAAATAATTGAAAATTTAGGGTTTTTGTTGGTGAATGTTGGGAGTTAGGGCTTATAGCCTTATCCGCACCTAGGGCTTATGGGATCAACAAGTATGACCCTCTAAAAATCGGTTATCCTCATTTATATATTAGAACTAGAGACTAGGGCCACAAGGCTAGTAGTCTCTTTCTAATCAAGACAAACTATGTTAACCAATGCCCTACAAAAAAGGTTTCTCCAAGGGAATAGCCTTCGCCAACAAAATCAACAAAAAACTTAAAAAGAATAAATGAAACCCTTGCCAAGGAGCATAGAACTAATCAAGACAAGAGATAAGCACTTACCAAATCGTTTTAGGGAAGAAGGAAGAGATACAAACCCTAGACGTCCTCCCTTCAAGTAGTTCATAACTCCTCAATGGATCGATCTTGCTAGTTTATGTACCAAGAAGAACAACCAAGAAAGATAGAGCTCCAAAAATTGACACACAGATAACACCAAGTAAAGATCTTCTATTAAATGGCTCCAAGAATAATCTCCAACAATTCATCACAAAATGAGTCAGAAGAGTGCCTATATTTAAAGATGAGGCTCTCAAGTCCTATCCACTCTTTATTCTCTAAAATTAGGCTAACAACTAAAATAAAATGACTTATCATCCACACAAATCGAAGACTAAGTGAGAAAGTACAATTAAATGATGCTTTACATGTTTACAATTAAATGATGTTTTACATGTTTAAAACCCTCATAAAGGGGGCGGCTTTAACAAAATGTGCTCAAAAAAAACTCAAATAATGTCCATAAATCCTTCAAAAATGTCTCCAAAGCATAACCATGTCCATACCTAAGGTCAAGGCACCTCCACGAAGCATGGGAGTGACCCTCCAAGTAAAAAAATGGGTCATCAAACCCCCAACAACAAGAATGACGTCAAGCTTCTAAGAAGGTTGATTTGGTCTTTTTGGTACAACCTTCCACTTGAAGAGACTTGGGGACGGCATAAAATGTGACAAGAAATAATCCTTGGCCACTCAATCTCCAACGTCCACCCAAATAAGAGAGGATGGACTCACCCCAAGCCAAAATAAAACCCCAAAAGGGGACAACTTCTCCAATTTGCTCGACAAGCCATCAAAAGGTGATCATAAAGTGCATCCACATCAGAGGGGTAAGTGCCAAGTGATCTCCATCAAGTGCCAAATCACATGAGTGACCTCCACATCATCAAATTAAGCTCAAAATAGCCCCAACATCCTCACGAAGTCCTCCCAAATGAAGTCGGCCCTCCTCTATTGAGTAAATTGCATTAAAAAGGTGCAAATGAAGAGGGATGTCCTAGCTTTTGACACATGGCGAGCATAAAGGATGTCCATGCAGATGAAAGTAGCATGTGTGTGCCTCTGAGAGGATGACAAATGACTCAAAATCCATGATATGCCTAAAAAAATGTGCAACTGAATAATCATGAGCAGAATGTCCTCTAAAGACCTAAGTGTGTAAATGCATATGAAAGAGAGTGTCCATGTGGGCAAGGTGTGCTAAACCATGGGTGTGACAACCCTTACAAAGCGCAAACACCTTTTACATAGGTAAAAAACATAAGTGAATAGTTAATGGCCCCGCAAATCATGTATCCTAGTAGATCCACCTCAAAAAGGGTCATGTAAGCTTCCTCTTGCAAATCTCCATTCAGAAAGGCACATTTCACGTCCATCTAATGGACTTTCTAGCCAAATTGTGTAGCCATGGCAGAGATCATCCTCATTGTGTTTATCTTGGCTATAGGAGCAAAAGCCTCCTCATAGTCACTGCCTTCTTTTTGTGCATAGCCCTGTGCTAAAATTCTTGCCTTGTACTTGTCAATGTTTCCATTTGAGTTGTACTTGTTCTTAAAGACCCACTTGCAATCAATACGTTTATTCCATCACGTTTGAAGATCAACAAGTTGTCATGTATTGTTCTTCACCAATGACTGATATTCAACATCAGTGGTTTCTTTTGAAGGCTTTGACTCTTGAGCTTCACAAACTATTGAGGACTCAAAAGATTCTGCAACTATGCCCATAAGGGCCAAATTCACCTCTTCGCAAGCCATGCTACATGTTTGTAGTCTTGAAGTGGAAGTGATGGGAATCCATCCAATTTTGCATCTCAAACAGTGCCAATATACCACTTGGCCATCCGTAGAGCAATACTTGTGGATAGTGGACTTGGAGGACCTAGCTAATCATCACCACCATCATCATCATTACTACCATCATCAATGCTTTTATCATCATCAAAAATGTTTACAGGATCAATGCCTATAGCAAGTCATTGTGTGGAGTGTGGATTGAAGTCTCCCTTCTCATCAAATACAACATCTATGCTTATGTATATTTCCTTGATTTTAGGACCCATAAGTCAATAAGATTTAAACTCTTCACTATACCCTAGAAAAATAAATTTAAGGACTTCTTGTCTGGCGTTTCATCCTCTTCTTTGAAACGTGCATATGAGTTTTGCAACCAAACACATGAAGATGAGAAAGAGAAGGCCTACACTCATTCTATGCTTCATGTGGTGTGATATCGTCAAGTGGTTTGGTGGGTGCAAGGTTCAACAAGTAAGCCATTGTGAGAACTGCTTCCACCCAATATAACAAATTTAAGTTTCAATTCTCAATCATGCTACACACCATTTCCATAATAGTATGATTTCGCCTCTCAACAAGTCGTGGTGTGTAGAGAGAAACCAGCTACTGACAAATGCCATGTGCCTAAAATATTCGAAGAATTCATTATTGGCATAGTCCCCCCCTCAATCTAAGTGGACTACACAAATGTGATGACCAAATTCTCACTACACATAGGTTTTGAATCCTTTGAAGATTTGAGAAGCTTGATCCTTTATCTTCAAACAGTTTACCCATATATGTCGTGAGTAATCATCAACAAAAAGCTAAAAATACCAGAATCAATTGGCATTGGGTCTCATGCATCTACAGAGATCAATGTGCATTAGATACAATGGACCGATTCCCCAACATGTACTTGTAACAAACAGAGCTCTATGTTGTTTACCAACTAAACAACTAGTGCATAGCTCATTTCTCTTCTGCAATGAGGGAAGGACTCTCACCATATGATGCCTGTTAAGTGTAAGAAAGTACCCAAAATTGATTGTCTTGGTGAACAACATCAACCTGAAACAATTGCCTCCAACAAAAGCTCTTGCAACAATTGAGCTTCAAGAATTCTCCCGAATGAGACATATTTTTTCCATTTTGTCGATCATATACAACCTTAAGGTTGTGATCAAGCAATTGGCTTACGAACAACAAATTATTTATTAATCCTCAAACATAAAGAACTTCAATGATTTTACATGCATGATTATCAATTGGTAAGGAAATATCACTCGTACCTTGAATACAACGTGATGAATCATCACCCAGAGATACTTGGTCGAGATCAAGTGTATGATCCAGATTGGTGAACCAATCTTGTCTACCTTTCATATACGGAGTTGCTCCAAAGTCCACATTGTTGATGATTGCGGCTACGTGAGACATTCTTCAGCTTACAAACCTGAAAGAAATCCCCTGAGAGGGGTGTGCGGTTCCTATCTGAGACAGAGCTGGAACATAGAGATGGCCTCCTCCTTACAGAGAGTTGAGAAGAACTCCAAATGATTTTCCTGTGTAACGCAGTGAGAAAGGAGATCTGTAGAGTTGAACGTGCATGTGGCTGAGCACAAGGTGAACGTGTGAAATCCCAAAGTGTTGGGTGCATCGTCATGAGAACAAAAATGAAGATGATGTATTAGCCTCCTCTGAGCAAAGAGTTGATGAGAAACTCCAGATGACGCTCTTGTGTAATGCAGAGGGAAAGAAGATCTGTTGAGTGGACGTGCCTGTGGATGAGCACAGGTGAACGTGATCCCAGTGGTTGAGCACTAGAAGTGGTTCCTCTGTGTAATGCAGTGAGCCAGAGATATGGACATCCAAATGGATGTGCCCTTGGTGGATGAGGACTAGTGGGTGTATGAGATCCCTTGCTATATTGTTCAAGAGTCAGACCTACCTGTAACCCTAATTGTAATGTAAAGGGTACAGGTCGGCCCCACCTTAATGTAATTGTTAATTAATGTAAAAGATAATTAATCTGGTCAATATTAATTATATTATGAGATAGAGAGGTCGACCCTGTTGTGCCAATAGACACTTCTATTGACAGGTTCAGTTTAGTATAAGTAAAGGTCATATATCTTTTGTGTGACTTTGGAGATTTCAGCAAGTACATCTACTTGGGAAAAGTGGGCACCTCTCTTGGGCGCTAGTCTTCTAGGGTTTGTGAGCACCCTTTTGTGTGCTAGGTTTTTTTGGTGGTGAAGGTCTTTCTCTTGAAGAATATAGCAACGGATTGGTTGGGTTTTCTTCCCTTGTTGAGAAGGGTTTCCCAGAATACTTCTTGTGTACTTGTGCATGGTGTTTCTTCTTGTGATCTTGGTCGCTACAACAAATTGTCTATGGTTTAAGTAAAATGCTAAATTGGAATGAACTTCATGCTTAAGCCTAGCTTATTGAAAAATGAACATGGTATCAAAGCATAGGTCTAGAAGAACCCATTGCACAAGCAAATTTCAGTCATCCTCTCTCTCTCTTCTTCAAAATCGTACGGCCCTCCTAGGGTTTCCAGAAATTTTGTACGGCCTACCTCTTTGAGGAGTTTCAGCACTTGTCACTTGGAAGTTGGGGATAAAAACTACATAGGAGTGTACAGCCTCCTTCAGCGCACCTCCAGCAAGCTTCAGATTACATTTCCGAGCATTTTGACTTTTTGGCCATAGGGTTTCTAGGGTTTCACTAATTTCTGCAGAAACTTCAGTCTTAGGGTTTCTGCAACTCATTGAAGGAGCTCTTCAGCTCATCGTGTTCTCCCATCTTTCAAAGGCTTACTGTTGGCAGTCATAAATCCAACAAAACCTAAAAGTACTAGCCTAGCCTAGCCGTTAGGTTTTCCAGCCCAGTTGACAAAGGGTTGTGAAGAATCTAAAATTATGATGAACAAAACTATGATGCAAGTTAAGCTTGATGGATCAAGCAACTTCAAGTTTCTGGAAGACAAGACTTCAAAGGAAGACTTATTGTGGGTGATACAAAAAGGTGTCACTGTGACATACCTCCTTCATGAAGATGTCAAGAGGACAAAGATCAGCCAGGAACCATTGGAGAAATCATATCAACACCCTCAGGTATGCACTTGTATATATATTATTTGTATCATTGTCATGAGGGTAATTGCAGGAGGAAGGAACCTTTTGCTGAAGTCATGGATCCAGACGGATCTCAGTGCATTCAGAGGAACAACACACTCAAAGTGAAGAGTCCAGGTTTGATTATTGTAATTGTCATTCCTCTAACCTATATTTCTAAAGTTTGCTACATTACAAGTAGGTGTTGTAGTTGTGACAACAATCCTTAAATTGTTTTGATTCTAGAGATGCACTCATTATTCTCCTTTAGGAGATATTCTTGTTTTGGTTCCTCTTGTTTTCTTGTTTCAAAGAGGTTAACAACAAAGGAAGATGTTTATCCTTCAGAGGGAGTCAAAACTATTTGAGAAAGAGGAAGAATAGAACCATCATTGAGGCAACCAATGCAATAATGCATGATCAGAATCTTTCTATGATTCTATGGGCAGAGGCATGCATGACACAATATATGATCAAAGCAAGAGTCTTCACCATACTTTGAAAAACATAACTCCCAAAGAAGCCTTCACCGGAGTGAACCCTGAGATTGAACAGTTTAGGATATTTGGGTGACCAGTGTATTTTCATGTACCCAAAGAGAAGAAGTCCAAGCCAGACCCTTCAGGGAGAAAGGATGTGTTTATGGGATAACAGTGAATCTTTGAAGAAATTCCAGATCAACATCCCTAGTCAAAGACAAATTGAGACAAGCAAAGAAGTTGTCCTTGAAGAAGAGATAGCTTTTTCAAAGATCCAGAGAATCTTAGATGGAGATTGAGAGTGAGACAATGACCTCTCCCCCTTCAGCAGTTCAGAGGGAGACAGACATTATTCCAACTGATCCAGTTGCTCCAATTGATATGTTCAGAGATATTGCAGAAGGGCATAAAAGCTCTGCCTAGAAGCAACAGGAGAACAGGAATGGAAAGATGCCATAACAGAAGAATAACAGTATATCTTAAAAGAATGATGTATAAGATATTGTTCAGAGACCAAAAGGAAAGTCTATGATAACTTCCAAGTGGATTTATAAGATCAAGTATGCAACTAATAGAAGTGTCAAGAAATACAGAGCGATATCTATAGCCAGAGGTTTCTCACAAACAGAGGGAGTTGTCTATGATAAGACACTTGATCCAATAAACACGATACACTTCCATCTGTATTACCATCCATGAGTTGGAAACTATATCAGATGGATGGATTCTTGATGAGTTTGGGTTTCAACAAAAGTGTTGTTGATCCAAACCTTTATTATTAAAGTGTTGGTGACGGGAGCCTGATTTTGATGACTTATTCAGAAAGTCTTGTTGTTAGATACAAATAAGCCTTGACTTCTGATTTCGAGATGAAGGATATGAGTATGATGCACCACTTCTTGGGACAAGAAGTATGACAGAGGACCGATGAGATTTTTCCTAAGTCAAGGAAAACATACAGCAGGAATATTAAAAGAAGTTCAGTATGACAGAATGCAAAACCACCGTGATGGATTTGAAGAAAATGAATGATGATTCAGACGAGATTGATCCACAGTCGATTGGATCATTGATGAATCTGGTTAACACCAGACCTAATTCATGCTATGCAGTGAATGTGCTTAGTCAATCCATGAGTTAGCCGAGACAGACTCACTGGATAGCAGTAAAGCATGTATTGAGATATATATATACGAGGCACAGTTGGATATGGCCTGAGATATGCCTCCACTGTGAACTTGAGTTTGCAGGATATGCCAATACAAATTGAGCAGAGAGTACAGTGGACCAAAAGAGCACATTCAATTGTTGTCTTACTGTAAAGTTTGCCATGATTTCCTGATGCAGCAGGAAACAAAACTTTGTGGCCTTCAGTACCACAGAAGCAGAGCATATGCCATCGAGTGTGTGAAGCCATGTGTCATGTGTAAAGATCTTTGAGAACCCAGTGTTTCTTGATGGATCAAAACACGTTGAGATGAAATATCATTATATCAGAGATATGATGCAAAGGAAAATAGTACACATGCAGTAAGTTCCTACACATGAGCAGATTGCATACATCTTCACCAAATTAGCTTGGTGAAGAATACTTCCCTAGTTGAGAGGGAGTGTTGATGACTACAGCCAAGACAAAGTTCAAAGTACATCCGTGCGAGACATGGCATGATGAAGAATGCCTCCCTAGTTGAGAGGGTGTGTTGATGATTGCAGCTACGTGAGACATTCTCTAGCTTACAAACCTGAGAGAAAGCCCCTGAGAGGGGTGTGTGGTTCTTATCTGAGACAGAGCTGGAACGTAGAGATGGCCTCCTCCTTACAAAGAGTTGAGAAGAACTCTAGATGATTCTCATGTGTAACGCAGTGAGAAAGGAGATCTGTAGTGTTGGACATGCCTGTGGCTGAGCACAAGGTGAACGTGTGAAATCCCAAAGTGTTGGGTGCATCGTCATGAGAAAAAAAATGAAGATGATGTATTAACCTCCTCTGAGCAAAGAGTTGATGAGAAACTCCAAATGACTCTCATGTGTAATGCGATGGGAAAGAAGATCTGTTGGGTGGATGAGCACAGGTGAATGTGATCCTAGTGGTTGAGCACTAGAAGTGGTTCTTCTGTGTAATGCAATGAGCCAGAGATATGGACATCCATATGGATGTGCCCCTAGTGGATCAGCACTAGTGGGTGTAAGAGATCTCTTGCTATATTATTCAAGAGTCAGACCTGCCTGTAACCCTAATTGTAATGTAAAGGGTACAGGTCGGCCCCACCTTAATGTAATTGTTAATTAATGTAAAAGATAATTAATCTAGTTAATATTAACTATATTATGAGATAGAGACGTCGACCCTGTTGTGCCAATAGACACTTCTATTGACAAGTTCAGTTTAGTATAAGTAAAGGCAAATTCCCCATTGAGGAATCATATATCTTTTGTGTGAGTTTGGAAATTACAGTAAGTACATCTACATGGGAAAAGTGCTCACCTCTCTTGGGCGCTAGTCTTCTAGGGTTTGTGAGCACCCTTTTGTGCTAGGTTTTCTTGGTAGTGAAGGTCTTTCTCTTGAAGAATATAGCAAAGGATTGGTTGGGTTTTCTTCCCTTGTTGAGAAGGGTTTCCCAGGATACTTCTTGTGTACTTGTGCATGGTGTTTCTTCTTGTGATCTTGGTTGCTGCAACAAATTGTCTATGGTTTAAATAAAATGCTAAAATGGAATGAACTTCATGCT
Organism: Picea engelmannii; assembly: GCA_009831015.1. Classification (NCBI taxonomy): domain Eukaryota; kingdom Viridiplantae; phylum Streptophyta; class Pinopsida; order Pinales; family Pinaceae; genus Picea; species Picea engelmannii. The sequence continues at coordinate 248,545 of ML779891.1, read as the reverse complement.
TAAACCTAGCTTATTGAAAAATCAACAAACATACCAAACAAAATTCAAAGTAGGAGTATCCTCACTAGTCTATGCAACATAAACATAATCCTCGTCAAAAGGATTGTTGTCTTCAACAATATTGTCATGTTATTGTTGTTTGGAAGACTTTTTCCAACTTCGAAGAAATGTTTCAATCTTCTCAATGATATTCAGCTTTGAGCAATGTAATTGACTCTGCAAATGTAGAATCTGATTTGATTCTTCGCCTCATAGACAATGTTGAGTTTGTCCCAAGCATCTTTGGTTATGGTGGAGTAACGAATATGAGGTTGGACCTCATTTGACAGCCTATTAGACTTCTCAAATATTGTTTGTTGATTAACTTAGCTTTCTTATTAGACTTCTCAAATATTGTTTGTTGATTAACATTTGTCGCGTATGTATGGTAATTATGCCATCCACAACACCCCATAAATCACAAACTCAAGATAAGCGCTCACCTTTGTTTTCCATGTCGAGTACTTGTCATCGCGAACAAGTTGTGAGTTAGGAAGAAACCGTATTTGTGCATTTGCAATCATGATGTGTCGCAATGTAGAAGAAAAAAGCAAGCTACAACAATAACCTTGTTCCTTGAGAAACTATTAATTAACAAAAAATATACTATCTTCAAAAGTTACAATAGTTTCCTCATAACAATGATGAGGAAAGGCCTTTTGCAAGAGCTTTAATAACTTCAAGGTTTACTTTATATGTAATGAAATTACTTTACGGGACATGACTTCATCAAGCATGTGATTCCAACATTGCAATGAATCAGCTCATGGCTGAACCGAGACAGAGACACTGGGTGGCAGCAAAGCACATCTTGAGATATCTCAGAGGGACCATTATTTATGGTCTGAGATATACATCCAGTCGTGGTCTATTTCTACATCGGTATGCAGATGTTGACTGGGCAAGAAGCACAGTAAACCGGAAAAGTACTTTCGGATACTGCTTCAATTTAGGATCTCCTATGATCTCTTGGTCAAGCAGGAAACAGGGATCCATTGCACAGAGTACAGCAGAGGCTCAGTACATTGCAATAAGTGATGCTAGCAAGGAAGCAGTATGGCTTAGAAAATTGGTTTCTGGGTTGTTTGGTGACAAGCTCGAGACGACGATTATTCACTATGATAATCAAAGTTGCATAAAACTAACAGAGAACCTGGTATTTCACGACAAGTCAAAACATATTGACATGAAGTACCACTACATTCGAGACCTGGTCCAGAGAAAAACTGTAAAGCTACAATACATAGCCATGAGCAAGCAGGTAGCTAATATCCTGACCAAGACATTGTCATTGAAACAGTTTGTACAGCTGAGAGGCAAGCTTGGTGTGGTTGAGAATGACTCCCTCGCTTAGAGGGATTGTTAAATTTGGCAGCATTGGCAATCAATCTCCAATGAGAGGCCATATGGGTCACCTTGAGGCTAGCCAGAGAGATTTGGAGAATCAACCAGTCTTGTGAGGAATTGACAAAATACCAGGGGGAATGTACAACCTCTTTGAGCATAGACAATCTAGTGCAAAAGTCAGGGGGAACGTACAACCTCTGTGAGCATAGACAAACTAGTGCAAAAGTCAGGGGGAATGTACAACCTCTGTGAGCCTAGTCAAGCCTTGTGAGCCATAAGCAAAAGTCAAGGCATCTAGCAAAAGTTAGGTTGAACGTAAAATTCCTATGAGCTAGAAACAAACAATCTTCCCGATATTGCAAATGATGTAAATGTATTGATCTAGTGCGTTGGCACATGTAACACTATCATCCACCATGAAGAAATTTGAATTGCCATGTATAAGAGTAGAGTTGAATGAGTTATTAAACTCAAGTTGTAAAAGGTCAAGTTGTAAAAGTCGAACTGCATAAAGTTCCATAAGTTGCATAGTTGCATAAAGTTGCATAAGTTGCATAGTTGCATAAAGTTGCATAAGTTGTATAGTTCCATAAAGTTGCATAAGTTGCATGTTGCATGCATGACATGCATTGCATGTTGTTGTTGATTACAGCTTCATGAAACATCCTCTAGATCGTTCTCCTCTGGACTGAGTTGAGACATCTGTGTGAGGGAGCCCAAGTGTTGGGTGTGCCCATGTGATGGGTGTGCATCAGACTCTGGACTAAGTTGTTATGACGTGTGGTCTCTTGTCTACTCCTCTGGACTGAGTTGAGATGACTTGAGATGGTCTCCTGCCTTGTACTCCTCTAGACTGAGTTGAGTTGGCTTGAGATGGTCTCTTGCCTTGTACTTCTATGGACTTAGTTGAGTCCATTAGAGATGGTGCTCCAGATGGTACTCCTATGGACTAAGTTGAGTAATTTGTTGAGTGTGACGTCCCTGTGGTTGAGCACAGGTGGACGTTTCCCTAGTGGTTCAGCACTAGTGGACGTGTGAGATCCTTGCTATATTGTCTAAGAGTAAGATTTACTTGTAACCCTAATTTATGATGTAAAGGGTACAAGACGGCCCCACCATATGAAAGATAATTAATATTGTGTAATGATTAATTATATTATTGAGTTAATAAGGTCAGCCCTATTGTGCCAATAGACACACCTTTTGTTGTGTCAGTTATTGTATAAATAAAGGTGAATCCCCATTGAGGATTACACACTCACTTGTCATCTCGGAATTTCAGCAAGTGCATGTACAACTAAAGTGCACACCTCTCTTTGGCGCTACATTCTAGGTTTTGGTAAGCACCCTCTTATGTGCTAAGGTCTATGGTGTGCGGGCTCTTCTCTTGAGAATATAGCAAAGGATTGTTGGGTCTTTCCCTTGTTTGAAAAGGGTTTTCCCAGGATACTTCTTGTGTTCTTGTACATGCTTATTGTTCTTGTGATCTTGGTTATTGCAGCACTTGTGTATGGTATTGTTGCATTGTTTATGGTTCGAGTACATGCTAAATGAAATAAACTACATGTGCATGAGCTAAGAATTAAAATTCAACATGGTATCAGAACAGAGTTCCTAAAGAGACTGTTATCGCACAGTTTGTAGCTAGGTCGGATGGCTAGAGGATAGAGGCCAAACTGGCGTATTAGGAACCTTCCCCACCCAATGTCACCTCAATGGGGAGGTTCTTTCTATTTAGGGAGGTTAGCCCAAGGGAGACGTCCCCGGTAACCTGGGGTTTTGAAGAGGTCAAACTGTAAAGGTTAAAGCAGAAGTTCCTCCTCACAAGTTACCACCAAGGTCAGATAGTCTGGCTAAACAGCCAATAAAGAAGTGTGCCTAAATGAGAACACCTGCCTGGAACAAGACAATAGCAAAACAATATATATGCAGGCTATAATTCAGTGGGTTAGTACTTCATGTAACTATCTGACATCAATATGTAAGCAATGTAAAACAACAGATATTAATGAGATCAACGTTTTATCTATATAGCAATGGAAAAGTATCAATTGATTAATAACTATTGAGATGATGTAACCAACAATGTATCTAACCAATCTTTTACTCAATAAATGCTTTCAACCATCATCTAATTGCTTATCATCAAAAGGTGTTGCGTCAAGATGGAATAACCAAGTATGATGTCAGCCTAATTAGGATTTCAATTTTAAAAGTTTTTAAGAGGTTGTTTGAGCACTATCACTTCAACGTTGTGGATCTAAGATCAGTGCCTAGGGGTACATGGAGTCAGTTTAGGAGAGGAAGCAAAGTTGAAGGAATAAAGGCTAAGGACAAGAGGGAAGGGTTCTAGAGTGTTGCAATGGCAGGGCCCTAGAATCAAACCCCTAGGGGAAAGAGGCTCACTACGGTGTTGCTTAGGCAAGGCCTCGTGCTCTTTCCTCCTTCCTTAGGTCAAACTTGGAAAAATTGCTAGCATAAAAGATAAGCTAAAACAAGAGAGTGGGGTGAGGGAGAGTGTTGCAATGGCAAGGCTCTATCACCAAACCCTAGAAGATGGACGGCCCTAGGTGTAGATAACCTAGGCCTGGGACGTCACCCCCTTTTTAACCTTTAAAAACACAGCTAGCGCAAGGGGAAAAGTGAAAAGAGTATAGCAAAGGTTAGGTTGTTTCTTCCTTCTTCAATGGATGAATATTTCTCTTTAAGGGGACATGAAACAAGGACCTACTTGTGTGCTTGTCACCTAGGGTTTTAAACTCAGCAAAGTTTATAAATAAATGTAAGAATATAAACCTACAACCATTCAATTAAGAAGTTTTGCAAGAAAACACTTACATATCATGATGAAAAAGCATATGCAAACCCTAGTTGTAAACCTTCCTTCAAGAGAAATGCCAAAAATGCCAAGATAATCCTTCCTCCAACAAGTGTGCCTCACATAAAAGATCAAATACCCAAACTAGGGCGCAAAAATCAGACCTCACAAGAGAGTGAGTTGTGTTGTTTATGTCAAAATGAGGGGAAAACTCCTCAATATATAGTGTATCATGACCTCTAATTAAAATTAGGTCACTAAAAATAGCCGACAAGGCTACAAACCAAAATCATACTGTTTTTACATTAAATTGTTAAATCAAAGCCCTAAATGAGCATAAGCAAGACGTCAAGCCCTCCTGAGGGAGACGTTGGCCCTTTTTAGGGCAAAATCCAACACAAATGACAAAACGTTGACCCTCTTTGGGCCTCCAAACCCTGCCACACGTGCCAGCTGCCCTATCAGACTGCCACACTGTCAAGATGACGTCAATGGCTCTTAGGTGACGTCCTGGGCCATCAAAGGGAAACGTTCCACCTGAAGTGGGTCAACCCCCCCTGGGCTGGGCTCAGCCAAAGTGTCCTAGATGGAACGTCCTCCTCCTTCTCAGGTGCAAAAGCTCAATCAAGAACTATCCTATCTCTGCCCCTGATGGGGTCCCAGCAACCATCCGATGGGCTCTTCAGCCCCATGGAGGTCCGAACTAATCATCTCCCCATGTGTACCGGTCCAACTAGTACCTGTTCGTCGGGCATGGTCCTGCACATCAAAAGCTTCGCCCTCCATGGGCTCATTAGTTGCAGGGATCATAGCAATGTGAGTCACGTTTCATCATTAAGGTTATCAAACATATGCATAAAAACCCTGATATATCATTCAATAGCTCAAAGATATTACAAAGACCTACAATACAAAGCCGAAGAAAAAGACAAAATACCCTATTGGGCTAGTCTCCACAAGGAAAGGAAAGTCTCTAAGGGGTATTATCCAAGCCATGTAAAACGAGGTGATGTGGTCAAAGGATGTCCAGACATACGGGTAGAGTGAGAGACAGGGATGCATGATACTACCTGTGGGTGCCTTTGTAGAAGGCGAGTTGTACCCGTCATGGATGCAAGTTTTTTCCAAGCCCTTTCTTGCCTTTATTCTTTCTTTTCTTTATTTTCTTTTTCTTTTTTATTTCAAGGACTAACTAGAGGACACTGCCTTGGCGTGGTGACCAGAGCTGACAGTGTTACCCACAAGCACTTTCACAAAGATGATAAGGCTGGCTCGTGATGAGACCCCCTTTCCCCTTGGCCATGAAACCAAAGGTCACTGCCCTAGCGTGGTAACTAGATAGTGGCAATGTCATGCTGTTAGGCACCCATGAACATAATAGGTTGGCTCGTGATGAGAGCCCCTATCCTCTTGGGTAGGTCTTGTTTTGTTATTTTTCTTAGGGTCCCTCTTGTTTCTTGTTGAGAGGATTTTTATTGCTTTCTCGGGGATCCCTGGGCGAGGCATCTCTAGGTTTCATTTGTTTATGGCTTTTATCTTTTACCAGCTGCTTTTACCTTCTGGGCCTTTAGCCCCTTCTTCCCACGAGATAAGGTGCAATCCCACAAACAGATCATCCTAATCCTCGGACCAGGGGAATGGGACAGATGAGCAAGAGATAAGATGAAAAAGTGATGATATAATGGGAGCGGACGATGGCTCTTTAGAAATCCCCCCGATGGCAAACCAAAATCTATGGGTGCAGGCTTGCTAGGACACCCTGTTAATCCCCTCAACAATGGTTAAGTGGGTCAATGTAAGATCCAGGCAGTTGTTAGAAATAAAAGGAGTAAGATGCATATATCTAAAGGTTATAATGATCAAAAGTGACACATACCATGATACCTGGACCAATTACCTCATGGAGCAAGAGCCTTCTCTGATACAAGACCAAGCCGATGGTGATGGATGTTGTTGCTGTTGACAAGACAAATCTAATGAAAGAAGAGAAGGATGGGCCCTCCAGGGCCATGCTCAGGTCAATCCTGCTCTCGATACTCCATGTCTAGGACCTGTGGGCCTCGAGACATGATCTCCTAGTTATCCCTAGAAATCAGGGATAACAGAGACCATTGCACAAGCCATTGAAAAAGCCAGTCGTCCCCTCCCCTTGTTGCAACTGCAAAAACGGCTCCGCCTCTTTTGCTAGGTTTCAGCACCTTCCACTGAAACGTTGAGGCTAGTTTTTGCATAGGAGTGTACGACCTCCTTTAACGCACCTCCAGAGACTCTTAGATCGCAATTCCGAGAATTTTTTATTTTTGTCCCTAGGATTTCTAGGTTTCCGCAATTTTCTGCAGAATTTCGGTTTTAGGGTTTCTATAGCTCATTGAAGGATTTTTCAAGCTTACCAGTGTTCTTCTGACTTTCAAGGCTTATTGTTGGCAATCATAAGTCCAACAAAACCTAAGGTTGCTAGCCTAGCCTAGCTGTTAGGTTTCCTAGCCTAGTCGTTAAGGTTTGTGGAAGAATCTGCAAACCATGAGGAACAGAACTTTGGTGGAAGATAGGCTTGATGGATCAAGCAACTTCAGTTCTTGGAAATCAAGACTACATATTACTCTGGAAGAGGATGACCTATTGAGTTTGATACAAAAGACTCTACCAGAAACAACTACCAATGAAAAGAAGGAAGATTGGAAGGCAGATGACGTCAAATCAAGGAAGATAATCAGTTATTCAATAAGACATCACCTACTACCTCGTATTGCTACCCTAAAGACAGCTTATGAAATGTATGATGCATTGAAGAATATGTTTGAGAGTAACAACACCCTTAGAGCTCTTACATTGAAGAATCAACTTCAACATATCAAAAATGACAAAAATTGACACCATTGCTACCTTCATCAAGATTTTGGAGATCAGAGATCAATTGGGTGCCATTGGAGAAACTATATCAAACAGAGAACTTGTCTTGACTACTCTCAATGCTCTTCAAAGACATTGGGAACCATTTCTTCAAAGTATCACTGGTAAAGCATACCTACCTGAATTTGATCGTCTAGATAAAATACACCCAGGCGAAAACCAGACTTATAGCCAGAGGAGTGCAAGACTCCGATCATGATGACAATCAAGCCCTTGCCTCTCATGCAAAGAGAGGAAGAGGAAATAGAAGATGTTTTGGCAAAGCATTTAAAGACGAGAAAACTTCAGCAGCTTCAGGTCATGAATATAGAAAAGACATTTCAAGGATTCAATGTTTCAAATGTGACAATTATGGACACATTGCGAGAAATTGTCCTACCAGGAAGAAAGGAAGACAATATGCATCCACTACAGATGTCGATTCAGAGCCACATCAGAGAGATGAAGACATAAAGTGATTCCAGAGAGCATACTCAAACCAATCTAATCAGGTTGCATATCCTTATTATCACAGTACAATAACAATAAGTATTGAACTCATAGAAGCTCTATGGATGGACTCGGCCCCCCGGAGGGTATTCATGACTCCTCGCTCTGCTCACTGGGGGATAGTGGAAGGAAGTATGATTGGTGTTAAAATAATGCAACTGCAAAGTGTACTCTTATTATTATTTGATATATTATTCATTGGATCAATCCCCATTGTGGATTGATCATGTCGGTTATTATAAAGGACCAAATACCCTTTTGCGGATTGGTCAAAAGATAATTGTAATAGGCAGAATAAGAATTCGTCCCCAGAAGATCTTAAAGAGGCCCCGAAATATAATAAAGGTGGTTATAACCACCCAGTTGGAGAAGTCGACCCTGCCAGTGAAGAGACACTTCACACGTGCCAGTATTGTATAAATAAGGAGGCTAGCGCCTCACTTAGACACACAACTCACTTGCTCATTGAGAGACAAGTTTCGGATCTGCAGTTAGAGAAGAAGGAGAGAGAGTGGCGCATCTTTGGGAGAGGATCTTCTGTATTAGTTTGAGTTATCTCTTGGCATTGTATTGGCTATCTATAATAAGGAAGTTTTGCTGGGTTTTCTTCCCCTAGAGGGTTTCCCAGAATAAATGATGTGTCTCTTGTGATTGTGTATTTCTCAGTGATCTTGTATTATGCTATTATTATCTATTGAAATGCAAAGAACTATAATAATGGCTTAAACATTAACAATTGGAAGGGATATCTATTGGAAGGAAGTATTGGTGGAAGGGATAGCTTGAGCGAGAGTGCTAGACAAAGGCAGTAAGAAAGCAGTAATCAGAGGCGGTAAGAAATAGGTGGTAAGCAGCGGTGTATATCTTAGCTTTCTCAGGAGGAACAAAAGCAAGATTGGGCATGATTGTAGACTAAGGTAAGTTTTGTAATACATTCCTTATTTGTTTTCATCACTACCCTCTAGTTGCCTGCATTTTGATAATGAAGGGTATTATCCCTGGTATGGGAGCCCTCGTGACTTTGACCATTATCCCTGCTACGGGAGTCCAAATTTTCTTGGTTGGTTATTATCCTAGTACATGAGGCCATTTTGGTTGCTATCCCTACGGGAGGCCATCTTGGTTATTATCCTAGTAAGGGAGACTAGCAAAGTACTGTAGAGGCAGTAGAGGACCTAAGAAAACATGGGATGTCTCCAGGATAACAACAGGGAAAAAGGATATGTCACAATTACTCCAAGACATATGTTTATCCTTCCGACTTCATAGGAAATCACTTGACTTCAAAGGGAGTCAAACTATTTGAGAAGAACGTACATTTGTGGGGTACAGTGAATCTTCGAAGGCATACCCGATCTACATCCCTGGTCAGAAACAGATTGAGGTGAGCAGAGATGTCATCTTTGAGGAAGAGATAGCCTTTTGAAGATCCAGAGAATCTCATATGGAGATTGACAGCGAGACAATATCTTCTCCCCCTTCAGCAGTTCAGAGGGAGACAGTCATTGATCCAGTTGATCTCGTAGCTCCAGATGATGTTCCCAGAGACGTTGCAGTAGGCCATAAAAGGCCTGCCTGGGCTCAACAGAGTTTGCAGGAGGCAGAGTGACATGCAGCTCCTCGAGTTACATTTTGAGAGAGCAAGAGACCACATAGATTTTTGAGTTATGTTTCAGCCATAAGCCACATCATTGATATTGAGCATTCTTGTCATGGAGAAGCAACAGGTCAACAGGTATGGCAAGATGCATCACAAAAGAGTGTCAGTCCATCATGAAGAACGATGTGTGGGATATTGTTCCAAGACCAGAAGGGAAGTCTGTAGTGACTTCCAAGTGGATCTATAAGATTAAGCATGCACCTGATGGAAGTGTCTAGAAGTACAAAGTGAGGTTTGTGTCCAAAGGATTCTCTAAGGTGGAGGGAATAGATTATGAGGAGACATTTGTTCATGTAGCCCAATACGCATCCATCCGTACGATCATTACGCTAGTTGCATCCATGGGTTGGAGACTACATCAAATGGATGTAAAGACAACCTTTCTCAATGGTGAGATTGAGGAAGAAGTTTACATCGAGCAGCCAGATGGATTCGTGATACATCAACAGAAACCTAATGTGTACAGGTTGAAGAAATCCATGTATGGACTAAAGCAGGCACCTCGTGCTTGGTACGAGAAGATGGATGGATTCCTGATGAGTTTGGGCTTCAGCAAGAGTGTTGTTGATCCAAACCTATATTATCATATAGTTTGTGACGAGTGCTTGGTTTTGGTCCTGCATGTTGATGATTTATTCCTCACCAGTTCAGAAAGTCTTATTGTTGAATGCAAGTGTGCATTGACTTCTGAATTTGAGATGAAGGATCTAGGTATGATGCACTACTTCTTGGAACTAGAAGTATGGCAGGGGAATGATGAGATTTTCCTGAGTCAAGGAAAATATGCAGTGGAGATATTGAAGAAATTCGGTATGACAGACTGCAAATCCATTCCTCCACCGATGGTGATGGATCTGAAAAAAATGAACGAGGCTCCTACTGGTTCAGGCGAGATTGATCCACATCTTTATCGACAGCTGATTGGTACATTGATGTATATGGTTAACACCGGAACTGATATATGTTATAGAGAATATACTCAGTCAGTTTATGAGTTAGCCGAGACAAACTCACTAGATAGCAGCAAAGCATGTGTTGAGATATCTACGAGGCACAGTTCGATATGGCCTAGGATATGCCTCCGGTGTAGACATGAGATTGCAGGGATATGTCGATGTAGATTGGGCAGAAGCGCAGTGGACCAGAAGAGCACATTTGGTTGTTGTCTTACCTTGGGATCTTCCATGGTTTCCTGTTGCAGAAGGAAACAGAGCTCTGTGGCTTTGAGTACCACAAAAGCAGAATACATAGTGTTATGTGTGGCAGTCCGCGAAGCAATGTGGCTTAACAAGCGCCTTGCAAATTTATTTGGTCATGAGATGGACTCCACTGTTATCCATTGCAATAACCAGAGCTATGTGAAGCTCTCAGAGAATCTTGTGTTTCCCGATAAATCGAAACTCATTGAGATCAAATACCATTATATCAAAGATATGGTGCAGAGGAAAGCAGTACACGTGCAGTATCTTTCTACACATGAGCAAGTTGCAAATGTCTTCACCAAACCGCTTGCCAGGACAAAGTTCGAGTACTTTCGTGAGAGACTTGGCCTGGTGGAGAATGTCTCCCTAGCTGAGAGGGAGTGTTGTTGATTGTAGCTTCATGAGACATCCTCCATATCGTTCTCCTCTGGACCGAGTTGAGACATCTATGTAACGGATCCCAAGTGTTGGGTGTGCCCATGTGATGGGTGTGTGTCAAACTCTGGACTAAGTTGTTATGACGTGTGGTCTCTTGTCTACTCCTTTGGACTGAGTTGAGATGACTTGAGATGGTCTCCTGCCTTGTACTCCTCTGGACTGAGTTGAGTCGGCTTGAGATGGTCTCCTGCCTTGTACTCCTATGGGCTTAGTTGAGTTGGCTTGAGATGGTGCTCCAGATGGTACTCATGTGGACTCAGTTGAGTAATCTATTGAGTGTGACGTCCAAGTGGCTGAGCACAAGTGGACGTGTCCCTAGTGGCTGGGCACTAGTGGACGTGTGAGATCCTTGCTATATTGTCTAAGAGTAAGATTTACTTTTAACCCTAATTTGTGATGTAAAGGGTACAAGTCGACCCCGCCATATGAAAGATAATTAATATTGTGTAATGATTAATTATATTATTGAGTAAATAAGGTCGGCCCTATTGTGCCAATAGACACACCTCTTGTTGTGTCAGTTCTTGTATAAATAAAGGTGAATCCCCATTGAGGATTACACACTCACGTGTCATCTTGAAATTTCAACAAGTGCATGTACAGCTGAAGTGCGCGCCTTTCTTGGGCACTAGGTTCTAGGTTTTGGTAAACACCCTCTTATGTGCTAGGGTCTATGGTGTGGGGGATCTTCCCTTGAGAATATAGCAAAGGATTGCTAGGTTTTTCCCTTGTTTGAGAAGGGTTTTCCCAGGATACCTCTTGTGTTCTTGTGCATGGTTATTCTTCTTGTGATCTTGGTTATTGAAGCACTTGTGTATGGTATTGTTGCATTGTTTATGGTTCAAGTACATGCTAAATGAAATAAACTACATGTGCATGAGCTAAGCAATTAAAATTAAACACATGCATGCATTGCCAAGTCAAGGGCGAGTTGTAAAGTCCAAGATCTATTTCTGAAGTGTAAAGTCAAGTTATGGAAAGCATGCATTCAAGCTTCTAATTTGAGCCCTCTATTGAGATTTGGGTACCTTGGAAAGTGGTCCCCTTTTGTTTGTGAGCCTCTAAACACAAGAAGGAAATGCTTTGTACCATGTACCATGTACTTTATGTCTATTTTCACTTTGACTTAGGAGATTTAAGTCAAAAGTGAAATTTGGTCATTTTAGCCTAAAATGACTATTAATTCACTTTGTGGGTGAATTGAGGGACATAAAGTGAAACTATGGAAACTTAAGTAAAGTGGGTTTTGAGTTGAGATTCTTTTGGAGAGATCTCAACCATTGATTAGGGATGAGATGAGATGATCTCATCCACACATACTTTAGGTTTTCTCATGTTTCCTTAAGAGGGGCGCATAGGGCAAAGGGAGGCTCATTCACTCTTATGTTCACTTGGAGAATTTGAGAGGGAGCATTAAGGAGAGGATGGTGGCATTGGGTGAGGAAAGCTTGGGCGCCCCCATTCATGAGGTAGCCAGGAGGCTTAGAACCTCATTTATTTATGGAGATTGTTCTTGCTAGGAAGAGGGCATACTTGAGGAGGAGGGCACACAGCTAGCAAAGAGGACTTGCAATGGTCAGATTGCTTTAGAGGACAGTTTCAGTGGAGAGCTACAGCACAGATTCAGAGTTGTGTGCATGGGTTTCTCCATCAGAGCTTCCTATAGGTAGGGCGCTTCATTTCAGTGGATTGGGCAACTTGTGAGAAGGGTGCATCTCTACCTCTTGGACTTGTGTTGCAGCTTGAGTCAAGCTGCTATTGTATCAGATTCATTTGTTTCATGTACTCGTTGTACTCCACATTCTATTCTCCACATATATACACTCATATTCCAAACTTGTTTTCCCTGGGGGGTTTTATCCAGGGTCATGTTGACCAAAAATACTTGTGTTCATTTTCATGTATGCTAGTGTTTAGAACAGCATTATTTCAGCAGTAAAGATCTCTAGGTGTGTTACATATTTTATGTTATGCATGTGCTAACCTGTTGGTGACAAAAACTACATGCTAGAGCACCTAAAAGGCCTATGTAACCGTAATAAAACAGCTATGAAGTTCCTGAACAGTTTGTTGTTATAAAACAGCAGCAAACCCTTGTTTGACAGTTGAAACTTAGAGCCAACTTGAGATCAAAGACAGACCTAGTTGGCAGCTTGTTAGGACCTGGAAAATCTTCACTCTCTCCCTTCACCTCTCCACACCTTTATAAACAGAGGTCGACCCTCATTCTTCATATCGTGTGTTGCAGCGTGAGAGTGAAAGAGTATAGGGAAGCAAGTGTGTTTATACTATATAGTGTGCGGGTATATATCAGTATTAATAGGCAGTGAGTAGCAGCATATATAGGCAGCGAGTGGCAGCATATATATCAGTAATAAGGCAGTAAGAAAGCAGCGTATATATCAGTCCTGAAAAGACACAGATTTAGCACTCAGGCAGCGCACAACTTCTTACACAGTGCTGGTCTATAACAGAGGTAATTATCAGCAAAGTATCTCAGCATTCTACAGGTCACACAGTCTGGTCTAAGTCGTCTTGGCAAGCTCATTTAAGAGCAGAATTTCATGGTGGATATTTGGAAGTGATCATACATTATTAAAGCAATAAAATAAGATTGTTTGTTGGGGTTTTTCTCCCTGTATAGGGTTTCCCCAGGGTACATGTGTTGTGATCTTGCATGCTGGTAAATTCTTATGATTATTGCTGTTCTGGTTTATGAATGATGTTAAACTAAGTTCAAAGTACAGTCAGCATTTTAAGAATTACTTACAGTTTACAATCAAGCTCAAACTTTAACACATACAAACTTCCCTACACCACATTTCGCATGGTTCTTGTCCTTGAAACTTGTGTTAAGACACATATTTCAAAAACCTCCATAAATTAATCAAATATATTCCCATTCGTATACCCTCTAAAGCTAGGCTAGCCCAGAATGTCCAATCATAGCATACTTAGGACAAAGAACATGAGTATCTCCTCTGTAAGTGAATTGATATCTTTCATGAACTTTGAATCCACTCTAAGTCTTTTTGGACAACTTTTTTTCCAAAAATGTCCATTTGCTCTATATTTTACCCTAAAAATTAGTTTAACTTTGATACTTCATTTTCATGGTATCCCCGATCAACCACCTATCACATAAATGTTAGGGCCTCTACTTGTCATTCCTTTATCAACCACATGATCATGCAATCCATATACAAACTTCAACTAAATAAAACTTATGATGGTGAAAACTTGAAAGTCGATGCTCAAACATAGTTTGACAATCTTAGCAATCCACATTGTGAATTCTTTTAATTGCATGGCCTCTCATGTCTTTCCACCCTGCTAGATCTCATATATCATCCATCCCATTTACAAGTTTGGAGATCAAAATGATCCAAGCAATTATCAAACCATCGTGGTTTGCACGTACCTTGGCCAAACCTTTCACCACAACGTTGGATGGCTACAGAATGTGCAAAGGTAAAGAAACTAAATCTAAAGGTCTACCAAGTATTATAAGGAACCATAGCAGTGTTGATCATATTGTCACTCTTGCAATCATCGTTGACTAGATGAAACCAAGCACACATATCATGTACTACTACTTTCTAGAGTCTCACAAGCCTTTGATATGGTCCCTAGGTACTTACTATTTGAGAGGCTTAAGGTGTAAGGACTTCTAGACATAATGATTTCATTGGTAATGACTCTCTATGAGATAATTATTAGCAAGATCCAAACCAAAATGAGCAACATCAAGGGCACACATAGCATGATAGAAGTTAAACTAGCGTGCACACTCTCACCTACATTGTTTGGGTCGTATATTAATTAATTAGAGAGCCTAATTTCAAAACTTGCGGATGATGTAGGTGGTTTCTACATTCTCTTTGAGATCTCCATTGTTATTTATTATTTGTAATGGGCATTGCTCTTCTATACCACACAACAACAAGCCTCCAAAAACAATTGGATATTGTGAGTTGATTCTAAGATGGCAATTGATCACATGTCCACCTTACTAAAAATAAGATTATGCCATTTCATATGTCTAAAATCGAGGCACTCAATATTGTTCTCACTTATAAAGAACAAGTGGTGCCATCGTACATCTATATAGATGTGGTGTTCTCTAGGCTATCCATTCACATAATTCCAATAGTTGAAGCAGTGCTAAGTAAGGGGTATGCAACAATAGCAACCTCAAAAAGGCAATGCTTCCAGCTTCAATTTTAGGATATTTGGACCAAGATTCACCTCTTCCACATTTTGGTTGCAACTTCTATTATTTATAATTGGGAACTTTGGGGCCCATATTTGAGGCAAACACGACGAAGTCATATTGAGAGGGTTCTTACGAAATTGTTCTATAAACACAATCACATGAAGAAAACAATTCCACACGTTATAATAATAGCTAAGTTTGGTTCTCAACCCCTTCTCACTTAATGATTTTCCATGTTGTGACCATGTTACACAAGATTCAAGGCATGGTCAATTCTCACACGGGCATCACTTGATATCCCTTCCTAACTCTTCAATCCTCTACACAACTTGCTAACCAAGGGGTTGAAAATAGTCAATATGCTAGAGCCTATTTTCTCCTTCGATGGGTTAATTTGTATACTCAAAAGGCCTCTCCTTTAGAATTGTCTATTGATATTTAAGGTGGCCAAGGTTCGAAACACGCGGTAGTTGGGAGGAGACACCCAAAAAAATTCAGCCATGTTAAGGGTTGGTGTGGCCCTGGCCTGGTGCGATCCCCGGGTGATTTTGACAACCTAGATGCCCCCGGGTCACAGTTTCTTACACCATAGGCTAGTCACACAGGTAACGGACATGCTAGTGAACAAAAAAGGTTAAGAATTGAAACATTAGAACAGTGAACAAAAGAGAGAGAGCTTATCAAGGGCTATGATTTAGTGGTTGGGATAGGCATTGCCATGTAAACAACCCAGCTTCAAATGAAAAAACTCAGCGGGTGTAGAACCCATTGTGCATACATGAAGGAAGGTGTTTGACCTCTAAAAAACAAGTAACAATTCCAATAAAAAGATATACATCCCCAAAACTGAATTAAAGAGTAGTATTATTACTTACATTACTTATCATTAATATTAGTATTACTGTCCCCGAATGGGGTGCCCACATGAAATGATGGATATAGCACAGTCTAAGGCCACATGGCAACAGGTGGCAGTCTAACGTCATGTCCACCCTCACACCCTCGCTGGCATGCAAATGATCCTTTGTCACCTTTCCTCCCACACGCGAACCATGCAGCTCACATGATTCAAAACCTGCAAGTCTTCATGGCGCTGCACGACGAGCCCTCCTGATCACCTCAACTCCAGCCAGCCGTGATATCTTCCCCCTTGTCAACTTCATTGGCTCATTTCTATCGAAGCGACCTCCTCGGGGCTCATTCCATTCTCCACTCTGCTCTACAGCTCTGGTGCGATTCCTCCATTGGCGTTCTGGAGCTCTTTGGTGCATACCCACCATTCTAGAGTTCTCTGGTGAGAACCCTCCCCCCCCTTCCTTCATGCCACAACCCAGGGGCAGACTAAGGCGTGGAGCAGCCTGGTACCAAGCCGAGGAAGGAAACCACCCCCCTCTGTTTAGTTGCGCGAGGCCCCGAGCCCTTCTCGAGTTGTTTCCCCCACTGTAATTCAGCTTCACCCCCTCCGTTGGCTCCCATGGATGTTCACCCGCCTGAAGAAGGTTTTCCCCCTCCTCTTACCCATTTAGTCGTCCCTTCTCCTTCTAAACCGGCCGTGGATCCAATTACTGGCCTCTCCCCCCTCTCGAACCCCTACGGCTATAGGGTCGAGTGGTTTGATCTCATGGGCAATTCGATTGGCTATGCGACACCTCCCCCCTCACCCCCTCGACGTCCCTTCTTTCCACCACCCCCCCATCGTCCCTCCCCCGCAATTTCGCTTTCCTCCCCTCTCCTAGGATCCTCTTCATCCTCTCCGCTCTCCCACTGCCATTCTCCTTTTAACAGCAGGGACGATGAGCGAGCTAAGCTCTTGACCACTCTGAGCATCATCAAAAAGGATCTGGAGGACATCAAAACGGCCATGCGCAAAGTACAAACGAGGGAAGACGACGGGTGGCGTCGAGTGGATAATGTGATGGCGTTTCTGCAGGACCTTCGAAGAGCCATGGTGGAACGAGAGAAAGGGAAAGCACAGGCAGCGGAGGTCTACGTCGGGTCGCGTCTAGGTCCAGGTTACTAATGCATTCCCATGTTTTTTCTCTCTTACTGTCATTATTTCGGCCCTACGTGGCATAGTAGAATTCTTGGCCTCATGCACTTGACATCTGGCCCTGTGTGGCCACGTAGATAAGTTTATATCTATGGACTGGACTTTGGACAACGGTGGTTTCCCGAATGGGCACCATTACCCCTTTTTTTATTTTGGACACCTGGCAAAGGTGGTTTCCCAACAGGGCACCAATGCCAGGTAGTTAGTTAACTTTCAGACATTTGTATTTTTTGACCAGGAATCAATACACTATCTAATTTACAAAAAAAAAAAAAAATATTAGTATTACTGTATTAAATATAGTATTAGTAATTAATTATAGTATCACTACTTTATAATTTAGTCATTTAAATTTTATTGTTAATTATATTTTATTATCAAAATATAAGTAATAAAATGTACAGGGTTAATTATTAAAAATACCAGCAAGCATATTCATGTTACCAATACAAATACAAATTTTACTAATCCTAATGACCGCCCCACATGATTATACATAATTAAAAAAACATTAAAGTGACCCACATGACCTAGGCATGATTTTATACGATTTTATGGCAATGTCGGGACCAGTGTTGAATATATCTACGATATATCGGAAATGTCGGCGACATTTTAACCCTCCCGAAATTTTCTGCAGAAAATGTCGCGACACATCCGACACAATGAAAGTGTCGCGACACGTTCATTGTGTCGCGAGAATTTGGCAAAATGTCGCAGGTCGATGCATTGTGTCACCCTGCTCTGATGACCCGCGGAAAAAAGTTCGCGTGAGGGGTTTTAGAGGCCGCGACTCCTTTTTTTTTGTCATTGTTTCATTTGTGAAGTGTGAGAGAGCTAGAGAGGTGTGAGGGAAGTCATTGCACATCTATCCAAGGAGGAGAAAGCCAAAGATCTTGCTTCCATTAGCGCCAACGGAGAGATCAAGATTTCCAGGTATGATCAAAAACGTTTTTCTTTTGAAGATTTGAACTTTGTTTTTTAAATTTTTAGAGTTAGTCTAGGGTTTGCAATGTGCCTCTTCTTGTTGTTTTTGAATGGAAGATTCAATCATTCTAATTCATCTATCTCTTATTATTTAACCTTTGCATTATCATGTATTTATTTTGGTTTTGTTTTGTGCCATAGGTTTAATATTTTCATCTAAAGGAAATGTCGAAGGCATTGGATCCAATGTGGGTGTATGGTGAACCAGTGCAACTTCCCAATAGACAAGTATTGACATGCAATCTTTGCGGCAAAAAGAATTTTGCAGGAATTAGCCGCTTGAAATACCACCTTGCCAAAATCCCTGGGTTTGATGTGGATCCTTGTCCAAAGAATACCCCGGAAATTGTGCATATTGTAAACCAATTACTCATTGATATGGCTAATAAGAGGGGTGTGACTGAGGCTCGCAAAAAAGAACTTGCACGTTCCATTTCAAATAGATACAGTGGAACAAGTGCCTCTGAGGGGGGGACCAGGAGTACCACAATCCCACTCCTCAGCCACAGGGCCCTCAGCTTCTGCAGCCCCCTCATCAACCTCATCTTACTTTGTGATGAGGTCAACACCTGGGGGCAACCTTCTATTCGGTCATTGATTAAAAAAAAAGAGACGGAGGAGGCCGACAAGCTTGTGGCCAAATGTTTTCTTTGGAGTGATATACCTTTTAACATTGCCAATAACCCCTTCTACCATCCCATGTTTGAAGTTGCTGCAATTGTCGGCTCGGGGTATAGGGGCCCTTCCTATCAGGATTTGAGAGGGCGTCTCCTTCATGGGGAAAAGGCCGACTGCACAGAAAGATTAGCGCAGCTCAGGGAAACATCGAAGACCACCGGATGCACCGTGATGTCGGATGGGTGGACTGATGGGAAGGGTAGATCAATTCTAAACTTCTTGGTTAATTGTCCCAAGGGGACAATGTTTATCAAAAGTGTTGATGCAAGTGCATATACAAAAGATGCACAATTATTATGTGAGTTGTTGGATGGCTTTATCCGAGAGATAGGCCCGCAGTATGTTGTCCAAGTCATCATGGACAATGCTATTAATTATGTTGTTGCTGGGAGGATGCTTATGCAGAGGTATCCATCCTTGTACTGGAGTCTTTGTGCCACCCATTGCATTGATTTGATGCTAGAAGACATGGGAAAACTTCCTTGGACCAAGGAAATCATTGATTTAGCTCGGAGTGTGACAAAATATATATATATAATAAAACATATGTTCTTTCACTCATGAGACAATTCACAGGGAACAGAAAGTTGGTGCGTCCCGCAATCACACGTTTTGCCACCAGCTTCATTTCTCTTCAGTCGCTTCTCAAAAGTATGTTGGACTTACAAAGAATGTTTCTTTCTAATGAGTGGGTTGCTTGTGTCTATAGCACCAAACAAGATGAGCAAGCCATAGCCCAACTTGTGGGACATGACCTAATATTCTAGAGTAGAGTAGGAGAGGTATGTACCATTAGTGAACCTTTGGTAAAGGTTCTTCGATTGGTTGATGGTGAGAAGCCCGCAATGGGCTACTTGTATGAGGCCATGGATAGGGCCAAGGAAGCTATCTACCGGTACTATGAGAACAAGGGG
>ML779891.1:196030-227543 GCA_009831015.1 Picea engelmannii | reverse complement strand
GTTTCAGAATTTTCAGTTTAGTAACGATATGTGACCACTTGACATCTTATGCATCTTATTTATTGGTTGTATTTTCATATTTATGTAGCAAAGTGTTTATTTGATGTTGTTGTTGCTTTACAAGTTTAAAAAATTGAAAAAAAGGATTGTTTTTGTATTTTTTGAGGTCTTGCGACATATTCCGACATTTTCCGCCGATGTCGCCGAGAAGTTATATTCCGGACCCTCGCCGACACTTTCCCCGACACGACATATACAGCATTGGTCGGGACACAGCGCACAATGGAAGTTGAGGAGGATAACACATAGACTGTGACTGTGCAAAACCCACAAAGAGGAGTGAAATGAAAAAAGTTGTTAGGCCAAGGACCACCCATTCCAGAGTGATACAGCAGAAATAGAGAAGGGTTGAATCAAAGGAGATGAGGACTTGCACACAGGCCAATCAGAAGTCACACACTCTTGCCAATACCATGTGGCTGGGTTCACAGCCCAGAATTCTCAGGGACCCACTTTGGGTAGCATATTTACACTAGGACTAACCTGCACCATGTAACTGTGAACTCTGTCACTTGAACTAATTGCTTGACTTTGAAACGAAAAAGGTCAATATGTTCAAAAGGAAAGAACACAGGTTTAAAAATTGACGGTTCCCACCTTCCTGGTGAACCAATCAAACCAATATTTTTTCCGAAATATTTTGCACCAGATTCAATTGTGCACGGACAGGATTCGTTTTGGCATGTCGGGATGCATTTCAGCCCCGGATCCTGGCGAATCCAGATCCGATCCATAGATTCGCAGACCAAGCACCCCAAAGGGACGGATCCAGTAACGTAGATTAAAGGTCAGGTAAATAGAATGATATCACAACTGATGTAGATTGCAAAAAATGGAAGAGCATTTCAGAATCGAGTGAAGACCTGTGCTTGATATTAATACTGCATAAGAACTCTTGCTGGTAGTCCTCTACTGTAAGGATAACACCATTTGTGATTGGAACTGGAAATTCTGCTAACGTCTGGAAATAGATGAAAAAGATTCAAGTTAGAAAACAGAAATTACCAGTTTTGAAGACAGAAGTAGAGACTCAATATCAGCAGAATATTCACAGAGAGTAGAAAGAGATATTAAAATTTGCATACTACCCTAAAAATAGTTTTAGGACATGCTCTCTAGCTTCAAGGCAATACAGCCTAAATCAACACACAGATAGCTTGACAGCATGCAAGAAGGAAAGCAAAACAAAAGCTTTGTGCATACCTTCTCTAAGTTTTGTGCATAATGCGCAGCAACATCTTCCTCAATGTCATCACCAGACTCAAATAAAAGTGTAGAACCATGCATGATTAATGGTGAATTGACACCCAGTTTAGCCTTAACAGCTTTTTCTATAATATCCTTCAGTTTTGCTTGCTGAGTATTCACCTCTAGTGATACAGGTGTCTGCTTTGCCATTACACTGACTAATTAGTAAAGAGCCATAAATCTTTCAGAAAGAAATTAAATTTTCAATACAACAGTATCAACCAAGAAAAAAGGATAACCTCAATAATAATGAACCGTACCTTTGAGCATACATAACAAGATCTGTTGGGTTCAAATGGTTCTACTGGCATCAGAAGCATCTTCCTTGATGGATGTTGCAAGCAGTATGTCATTCTGAGAAGACATTCATTTCAGATTGAATGACTCAAATATTTTTAAAATTTCTACAGTAGCAGACTTTAAACTTACAAAAATACAAGACTATAATGCTCCATGGTTAGAAATTGCACACCTCTACCATTCATTTCCATTCAATCCTTACATGCAAGGAAAAGGATAATCACTTAATTTATCCATTTTCAAAAAGGGATTTCAAACTCAATTAAGCTCATAGATAACCCCAAGAAAGACACACACAAATGTAACAATGTCCACTAGATGACCAAAATCCATGAGCATGACTGCTAAGTGCATTAAGAATATGGAAAATGTGCTTAAGGCCTTGCCAACCTAGGCCAAGAACAACAACATAAAAACCAGGATAAGCTAAAAATCAAACTGCAGAAGAGCATTTGTGGGCAGCAAGTCACCAAATCTTCAAACCAGTGAATCCCAGAAGAAGTTTCTGCTTAGCCCCAGACAGGTTTCCGGTTCTAGAATTTACCCAGGATACAGAAACTGCTATTTGATATCTTAGGAAAGCCAGGAAACAGGCCTTTCCCAAAAACTGCCAGGAATCTTAGGTTTAAGTTTAAATCAGTTACCAGCGAGAAACTCTTTTTTTTTCATTTTTCTTTTGAAACATTTTCATGTATGGTTGAATTAACTCTTGAACATAAATTAACGTTAAATTAAACTAACTTGCACTTCACTATACCATAAAAGTACTAATCTGCATCAAAACCAAAGAAAATTGCAAACAGGCATAACAGCAGCAAAGGCATTTCTGATTTATTTGAAGAGAGTGAAAACCAGCAAACAGTGAACATTGAAGATGTGAGGATTTGAACTCTCAGCAAAGAATGAGTCATATAGAGGATGGCAAGGTATTTTGAATGCAGGACAATGTTTTGGGATGAGAACCTGACCCCTTTTTCTATAGAGAGCTGAAAGTGTGATGGTTTTCTAAAAGGAGATCAATGTGTGCAAGATAGGATGTGAGCAGTAAGAAAAATATTGAGAAAAACTACTGTAGCATCCTGTAAGGTGAAAGAAATTTACAGAACTGACAGAACAAGAAACCACTTATACTATGTGATAATCCACCTCGATCAGTAGCAAAAGTGGACCCAAAAGCACAACAGATAAGTGACCTAGTCAAACTTAAGAGTCAAAACTATAGGAGGTGGTCATGAATACCAGCTTGATTTTTGTGGTATGCAGCAACAGAGAACCTATACAAGAGTCAAGGCCATTTGCTACATGCAAAGGTGCCCAGAATAAGAACTTTCAAATATATTCTAAAGGATAAAAAACTTTGAATACTGAGGCTACATTATGAAAGTTTCCCTATTTCACAAAACAGCATGAACAGAAACCTAAGTCACAAGATTTGGTGCATTTCATTGATGAGATTTGAAATTTGCTGAATCTCAAAAAATAATTGAAAATCGCTGGGGTTCACCAAAATTCAAAGGCAAATCTTGAGACGAATTCAAAAGCAAATTTAAAAAACAAAGCCATTTTCATTACTAAATATGTTTTTTTTAATTTAAGAAAAAAAACAAAATTTAAGAAAAACTAAAATTTATATATGGACGAACCTGCCAAATTTTATCTGAATTTCTTTGAACAATACAAACTTTATCCAAATTTTATGGTCACAGAACGAATCCGAACCAGAGACAGACAGAAATGATGAAGTTGACTCAGATCAGCGTGAGCTAAGTTGCAACAGTAACCGCAATTCTCTTCTTTAATGAGCATGTACAGTATCCACAAGTATGAGTAGGTTAAAGAAAATGGACTCGCTTTCAATGTCGAATGCCATAGAGTTTCAAACCACCTTACCATGATTAGTGGTTTGCCATGATTAGGACCAGTTTAACTGATAGGGATGTAAGTAGAGTGGAACAAAACATTATTGTGCAGTAGCAGGCATGGACACAAGGACAAAACTGTGAGCTCCGTATCGATGTTCTTGTTGATGTTTTGGTAGCTGCGGGAGGTATTTTCCTCCTGGAGAACTTTTCTTAGAGAAGAAGATTCCAAGAAGTCAAAGGAAGACCATTGAACAGTTGAAGAACACCCCAGAAAAGAATAAAGTAAAAAAGAAGACCACAAAAGAGAAGTCGGCCCACAGGAAATAATAATAAAGTGGAAATATAATTTCCAAGAAGAGAAGTCGGCCCACAGAAATAATAAAGACCCAGAATAAGAAGTCGGCCCCAAACAGGCACCCAGATTAGTATAAATACTAATCTGGGTCAATTCATTTGTACAGAGTCCAGACACACAGTTCTCCTTCTGCAGTGCAACTGCAGTTTTGCTATTTCTGGATATCTGGTTCTCTTGTAAAGAGCGCCCCACTTGGGGAAGGATATTCTTGGTGGTCCTTGGTGATCTCTCTGAAGATTTTTACAGGTCCTAACAGGCTGCCATCCAGGTCTGTCTTTGACCTCAAGATGGCTCTAAGTTTCTGCTGTCGCACACTTGTTTGCTGTTGTTTTATATCAGCAAACAGATCAGGAACTTCACTGCTGTTTTGTTACGGTTACATAGGCCTTTTAGGAGCTCTAGCATGTAGTTTTAGTCACCAACAGGTTAGCACATGCATACCATAAAATATGTAACACACCTCTAGATGTTTACTGCTGAAATAAAGCTGTTCTAAACACTAGAACACATGAAAATGAACACAGGTATTTTTGGTCAACATGACCCTGGATAACCCCCCCCCCCGGGGGAAAACCAGTTTGGAATATAAGTCTATATATGTGGAGAATAGAAGGTGGAATACAACAAGTACATGAAACAAATGAACCTGATACAATAGCAGCTTGTCTCAAGCTGCAACACAAGTCCAAGAAGTAGAGATGCGCCCTAGCATGGTGTGCCCTCCTCACAAGTTGTCCAATCCACTGAAATGAAGCGCCCTTGCTCCCTAAAGCTCTGGTGAAGAAACCCTTGCACACAAACAAGCATTTATGTGCTACCTCTCCACTGAATCTGACCTCAAAGCAAAATGACCACTGCAAGTCCTCCCTGCTATAGGTGCGCCCTCTTCCTCAAGTGCACCCTCCTCCAAGCAAGAACTACAACCACAAATAAATGAAAGTTTAAGCCTCCATGAGACCTACATGAAAGGAGACGCCCAAGCTTCCCTCAACCATAGCCTCCATCCTTTCCTCAATGCTCTCTCTCAAACTCTCCAAGTGAACATAAGAGTGAATGAGCCTCTCCTTACCCTTTGTGCCCCTCTTGAACCTCCATAAGGAAACCTAAAAGATGAGTGGATGAGATCATCCCATCTCATCTCTAACCAAAGGTTGAGATCATCCCACAATAATCTCACTCACAAACCCACTTTGGGTTAAGTTCCCTAAGTTCACTTTATGTCTCATAATTCACCCACAAAGTGAATTAATAGTCATTTCGACTAAAATGACCAAATTTCACTTTTGACTTAAATCTCCTAAGTCAAAGTGAAATTAGACATAAAGTACAAGGCACTTGCACCTGTGAGATGTTTTGATGGGTTGTAACCCCGTTGCACTTGTGATGAGAGTAGGTTTCCACTTGTGATAGGTCATGGATCTACTATATGTATGGTTGTTATGAATTTATTATCAGTAGGTGTGATGCCTAGGAAAACTTGTGATTCGTGAATGATCTATGCCAGGGATTGCCAGTATGTTTTAACCTATGAGAGGTGGTGGATCTACCTGATTGTTGGTTGGCATGGATTTATTTTTCATGGATGAGATGCCCAAGAGGACATGCAATAGGTCACAGATTTGTTTCAGTAGATCCAATGTAGCTTCACCAATGATAAGTGGAGGATCTTCTTCATTGATGGTTGGCATGTGGTCTATATTTCCATGGGTGTAATAACCACTAGGACTTGTAATAGGTGGTTGATTTCTCCTAGTATGTACCAGTGTTTGGAGTGGATTAATCCCTTTGATAGACATGCTTAACCATCTAGTTGTTTACCAATTTTTTCTGAGCCTAGGATGGGTTGATTCACTATGTGATAGATTGATGAGTATTGGCTAATTTGTTTTGGTTGAGTTGTGACTCAAGGTCTTACAGGAACGAGAACCTTGCCCAATTTCAATGAATGTTAAAGATGGAGGGAGCTTCCAAAGTTACCCATGGAGATAGTATTGGTTGCACATCTTGTACATTTGTGGATAGATTAGTCATGGATGTGATCGTTGGTGCAATGCTAAGCTATGGTGGTGGAATAATGATTGATTCCAAGCTTGCCGCTAATGGTAGTAGTGATGAGTACTAGTGACAAGGTTGTTGGATTCTCTCAGGGAGAGGGGGTTGACCATGATGATACTCTTGCTTCATGATTTTCTCAATCAAAGTGAGGTCCTTGTTAAGATTGTTTCTTCAAGGTGTATGAGAAGGATTCGCATGCTCACAGTTTGATGATATAACCCTTAACGGGTTGTTTATATCTTTCCCTTGAGCTTGGTATTTCAAGATCGACAAGTTGAGATGTGTGTAAATTTTATCTTGTGCTTTTGATGAATATGATCCACTTCTCCTAGTCATGTTGGAGATGTGATTATCTTTGCAAGATATCCCAAAGAACTCTTGGTGTTGTGCCAAAAGATGTTGCCCTATGAGGATGACCTTAGGGATGATGGAATTTGACAAGTTATTGATATCTTTCTTGTTCTAGAGGATTTTAGAGTTCCATAGGAAGCATTGATTATGGCTAAGCTTCCCTCAATTTCATAGTTGGTCATTGTTCTTTAGGAGCCCCTAACAGAGGCGAAGAGGGGCTACCTTGGTTTGGTGGTGTAAACCAAGTTGCCTTGTTGTAATATCCCGGCATGTTCACCATTCGAAGGTCAAGTTGCAGATTGCTTAGTTGATTGCTTGGAGAGAGACATACCTTTGGAGCAATGATGGCTCGAATGTTGAGATGTGTGGACATGTACCTATGGGTGTGACTCTTGCAGAGTAGGTATGATGTTCTATCATGATGGAGGAGTATTTCTTTTCATCTTCGTAAAGGCATTGGAGTTATAGGTTGCAATTTCAAAGGGAGTTGATGGATATTACAGAAAACACTTTTCTCATAAAGAGGGGGTGTTAATTTCTGGAGTTACTACAAAAGTATTTTTACCTTGCTAGGAGAGCACTATGTCTCCTAGCCCATTGGTGATGCTTCATGGAGATATGGATAGCTCAGTTCGTGTGGATGCTTGACCTTGGTTAGAGTGTTGGCATGGTGCCCTTACTTAGGAGGTTGTTACCCTAATCGGCATGTTGACTAAACCAGTGGGTGCACAGAGTGGGAAAGTTAGTTGCTTGATTAAGGGAGGTACCTACCTAAGAGGAGAAGCGCTCGACACTTGGAGGAGGGCACTTAACTCTTAGAGCTTCGGACCATGTGATATATACCTTGGAGGTTGAAAACTTGACTTCAGGATGCTTGGGTCAAGGAACATACTTCATCGAGGTTGGTAATAGACTCAAACACATGTTGAGGAGGAGCAACAGAACTTAGTGACCACATTGATACACATGAGTAGCATTGGGCACATGAAAGAGCATATGGCACACAGTTAGAGGCAGGGTATTTTTTAAGGATTCAGATACTATACCTAGGTATAGTATTCTAGGCAACTATTTCAGTTTGAAAAAATCATACATATAGATAAGTCGGCAAATATTCAATAAAAAAACATATAATTTACCATTAAAACTTGTAAATTTTAGCAAATACTATCAATTTACTCATATTTTATGTAAACAATAGGCGAATTTTTAAAGGGGAAACAACATTGGCAGATATTTTTTTTTTAAACTCACAAAAATATAGCCAATTGGCTAAAATTTGCAACTAAAAATACCCTAATTAGATGAGGAACACTTTGCATGAGGACACTTGGACGGTGGACCATTGTGGAAGAGGGAGCATTGGATAAACACCTTGTTGGCGAGCACACTATCTTGGAGGAAGGGCATTGAGCCCAAGATCATGACTTGGAGAGTGTTTCACTTCGAGCATTGGATAAACCCAAGTTTGAAACATGTGCATCCTTGTATTGCAGAGCGCTCCACGTGGAGTTTCCTAGTTCATTACTTGTATGGACACATTTCCTTATTTTATGCTAGCCTCCCTTGCCGACTTGTATATATAAGGGAGGATAGAGCTCTTGTATTCATTATCATCATTGTACTCTTCTTTGTACTTGTTTCTGGAGCAGTTAGGGTTCATGAGGAAACCATAGGAGCTAGATGTTAGGGTTCACAAGGAAACCCAGAAGAAGATAAGGGGATAGAGATACATCTTCAATGTTCTTGGAGAGATTGTTATTATGCGATGCTAGGGATTGCCCTTATGGTGACTAGTGTTTATGCTATACATGTAAACCCTATAGAAGAACATGACATTAGGATAATGACGGTTGTTATGGCTCTGGTTGTAGCACTAGGGATTATACCCTAGTAGAAGAAATGGAGAGTTAGGCTAATGCCTTGCATCATTTTGGATCTTTGTTCTTTTGGGATGTAAGGCTAGGGTAAGATCATGGAGTTCTTGTATTCGTGATGATCCATGGACGTCTTGGTGCTTGTGATGATGCAAGAGCAGAAAACCTAGAGTTTGAGGATTCAAACCCTAGGATGGACAAGTAGATTTGAAGGCTAGCACTAGAGATGTTTTGTCGTGTACCTGTGTGATGCAACATGCCTATGGTTACCCTAAGGAAGACAATCGTGCTAGCGTGCAAACCTTGTGTGATACAAGCTTGTTGAAACCAAGAAGGACTTGCCAATGTTGATGCTTGATTGTTGGAGATATTTGGCAGTGGCTAGGGTTATCTAGTTTTCCCTAGCTAGGGTTGTAAAGAGCTTCAAAAATTGTACCAGCTTTGTGATAAATCTGTGGTATGTACATCTGCTTCATTCTTATACATATATATGAAGTTTCCATCTGTGCAGTACTTATGTAGTTGAACATTTGATTTTCAGCTTTCACTGTCTTCCAAATTTGATAATTTCCAGCACTTATTGTTCATGCTGATTTGACATACTTAAGGGATGAAATTGTTGAGTGATTTGACAAACATCTTGAAAATAATAGGACAGATTTGCTGCTGCAAATCTGCTGCTATAATTAAAGTGATTTCAGATCTGGTTTATGCTTGGAAAAGTGTGCCATAAGGGCTGAAACTTGTTGGCATATGTCAGGTGGAATTTCTGAATTTGCAATAAAAGTCATAAATACAGAAATTCTAACAAGCTTGGTGTTGATTTTGCATTGATAGTGCACCACTTTCGGTTGATTTGCCATTCACATCAGTAACATCTCATCTATACTCTTAGAAAAGTTTTGTGACTGAATTTTAGTGCCCATTCAAAGGTATGTAGTTATTCCTTGTAGGTTGTACCCTGTAGAATCATGTTTTTTTACTCTAGAAGCCATTTAGAGCATCAATGTTCATGTATAGCGTTTCAAATATGTATCACACACGGTACCATTTTGTTATATTCACTCGTAAGTGCAATCTACATTAAAAAAATTGCAAATTTGGTGTCTAATAGTTTGTATTGACATTGATGTGTGTGTGTATTATTAAAATTTGCATACTTTATGCAATTTTTAGTAAACAGATTCATCAATCAGTTTTGCCTTGCTTGCAGTTTGATCTCAGTCTGACTCCAAGCTAATTCTTGTCCCAATTTCAATTTTTAATGCATTTAGCACAAGACAAGATGGGAAAGCCATCGCTAAACTAGTGTACAATGATTCCTTCTGGGAAAGAGTGAAAGAAGTGTGCATGGTTAGCGAACATTTGGTAAAGGTTCTTCACTTGGTTGATGGTGATAAGCTCGCAATGGGATACTTGTATGAGGCCCTGGATAGGGCAAAAGAAGCTATTCGATCTTATTATGTGGGCAAGAGTACCCTCAAATATGAAAAATACATGAAGATCTAGGATTCAATGATAGTCAAAGGGCCGGGATGCTCCATCGTCCCATTCATGCAGCAGCGCTTTTCCTCTACCCCACCTATGCTTATACAAGTAACTATGATTTCAATCACAAGGTTTTGGAAGAGTTTCTTACATGTCTCCCGAATACGGTACCTGATCAAGAAGCTCGCAGGACAACTAATTGCAAGATAGAGATGTATAGGAATGCTAGTGGACTATTTGGCTTTGTCAATGGTGTCCAAGAAAGGAGTATTTTGATGCCACGTGTGACGTAAGCCATTAGAATTTAGAATATTTATTACATGTTTTATTTTAAAGTTGAATCATGTTTTCTTTATTTCATGTTTTCCGTTGTAACAAAATGTTATTTAAGTCCTTTTTTTTCTTATTTGTTGTAGATGTTTGGTGGTGAAGTTACAATGCAAAAGCACCACTCTTATAGAAATTTTCCATTCGAGTCATCAATCAAACTTGTAACACTTCAAGATGCAAGCACAGTTGAAGTATATTTGAAAAAATACACTCAAAGAAGCGCAATAGGTTAGAACTTCAACTAAGCAATTACAATTATTATAATTTATGACCCACAAGATTCATTAAATTTATTACGACCCTCTTACAGGTTGGATTTCCAACATCTTAATGATTTGGTTTATGTCCACTACAATCCTTGACTATGGGTGAGGCAACTGGAGAAAATACCTGATGTGGACAACATTTACATATTGCCTAAGTGGAGGATGGAGTACAAAACGCCTATTATAGGGGAGGCACCCAATTGGTTAGTAGAGGAGGAGGTGAAGAAATAGCCACAGGGGGTAGGGGAGGAACAGCAAGCATGGTGGGTAGAGGAGCACTTTGACATCACGGAGGGTGATGTGACAGCATCAACACCACCTTCTATATAGATTGATACAACTACACCCACCAGTTGGTCTCAAACAAATGATGCAAGACCTTCTAGTGGCAAACGAGCCATGACCTTTTCCCGTAAAAGACGAAGAAGAGGGAATTGATACTAGATAGCTAGCTGATAGATTTGTCATTGTAGATGACTCATGATGATGAGATACATTTATATAATTGATGTCATTTTGTGTTGGTTGTCCACTTTTGAGTCCTTGATTGGACAACCATCAAGGTTCAGGATTCAATATCGCCTTTGATGTATCATTTTTTATTTGGCATTCACTACATCATATATATTGATGCTTTTTTCATGTTTACGTGCCAATATGTTTATTTGTTGTTTTTATTGGTTTATATGTTTAACAATTTGCAAAAAACTGATTTATTTTGCAAACCCTCGGTGATTTTTGTAGATGCCAATGTTTACAACAATGGTTTTACACAAGGAAAGACAAGCCACCTCAAGTTCTAACACCTCCATCCAATAGATCCTTGAACTTGTGAACGTTTTAATATAAATCTAACTATCAATCTATCATTGCTACTAGAGAAGGATTGTTTGCTTCCTTCATCCCCTGAGAATTCAAGATGACTCTCTCTAATGCATCTAAGACAATTCTTGCCTCAACAAAGTTAGATCATTCTCTTGTTAGTGTACCCCGGTACTCTTAACTTCTACTCTTCCTAACATCTATATTTTCAATGGTCTAGTTCTATGATTAGTAATTCATTGTCTACTTCTGTAATTAGGTGTCTTGCTAGCTTCTTGTTACTACAATCACATTTTAACCATACAACATCGGTACATCACTTCCTAGGCTTTCTTCACTTGTTATTCTCTTTATCTTAATTTTTCCCTAACTTGCTCTAATAACACTTTGAATAGAGTTTCTAGGCTAACCTTGCTTGCAAGTGTTAATTTCCTACTAAGTTACTTGTATGGAAAATATCACAAAAAATGTGATTTTACTTTTAGCAAAGTAAAACACTATCCAAGGCCTCGAGGGTCCGCTTTAAGGTTGCGACAAATTTCACTTTTATAAGTGCATGTCCACGATGTCAGAGTGCTACATGGAATGTTTATATTGTCTTCAACATTCTACTTCATACTCTTTGAATAACTCCATACATAGGCTTCATGTATTACTTAATCAAATTACTGAGACCAAACATGATTGGTTTAACTCAATTAAACCAAAATGATTCTCTGTAGGGTTCTCAAACTCTAGAGTTATACTAATACGATACCAACTACAACAGTTACAAAAGTGTATGTTCATCTCCTACCACAAACTGCTCACACTCCTTGATCAAGGCATTACGTTGCTACATTATTCACGATGTTCTCTAAGGCATATCAACATGATGGTTGTGTTGTGTGATACCTGTTTACATGAGACTCATCTATGCAAATAGGCTTTATACAATACCTTTCTATGTGTTCATAGTCTACTATTACACATGGGATAGCCACATGTCACTACCTATGCAATCATTGTGTTTCACAAATTGTGGAGTTGCATGCCTGATTGCTGCGTACAGTTTTGTGTGATCAGCTCTCACTGAAATAATCATTTGCCAACATCCCTATTTCTACGTTGAACTCCCTTCTTACACCATACTATCATGCGCACAAATACTTCTCTTGCATTGCATGCCATATCTTGCACATGCAAGTCTATGTCAATTGTGCACATCCTTTTGCACACAACTCCTTCAATATTCTGCATACTATTCAAGATGACAAATTATCTTTATTCAACACACAATCTGCTCAATATGCAATTGACAATAAATAACAGGTGAAAAATAACTATGTACAAGAATAGAATGAGAAAACTATTCACCTATAGTTCTTTGAATCATTTCTGAGCAACTTAGTTGTTTCAATTACAATTAGACCTGCAATGATTGCATTTGTTGTTGCTATTGCATGAACAATATTGCCTGCAATGCCTTTCGCTTCAAACAAGCTATGCATCTGGATACCAAAAGAAGAAGCTCGAATATTGGCAGCTGCAGTAACAAATTCAACAGCTAACTGGTCATCTTTGTCAAATGTCAAACTCCCCATCTCCTGCAACACAATACGTAATACACCATGAATGAAAAACTCCTAAATTATAAGGATATCAGGTTAGGCTATACAATTCCAAGTCAAGGCAGCACGTTTTAGCAAAAGAATGCATTAAGTTGTAAAACTCAAACTCTGAAGGCAAAACAATAGAATACATGGACACCGACCTGTTTTCTTCCTTCAAAAAAAATCTGCAAGGCCTTCAAGAAAATTCTTGC
Source organism: Picea engelmannii (assembly GCA_009831015.1). Classification (NCBI taxonomy): domain Eukaryota; kingdom Viridiplantae; phylum Streptophyta; class Pinopsida; order Pinales; family Pinaceae; genus Picea; species Picea engelmannii. Next base: position 214,725 of record ML779891.1, on the reverse strand, counting down.
ATTATCAACAATATTCCAAATATCCTGTGGGTTTTTCAGTCCCAAGGAAGCCATTGCAGATAAGGACTGTTCCTTTTCCTTAAAACATGAATTATTAGATATTCCATTCTCTTCATTATCCTTCAGTGGAAGAATATCTTTAACGTATTTAGGAGTTGGTGCTCTCCTCTTCTTCCATGTTTCTGCATTTTTCAAAGCTATCTCTATATTATATCCAAAAACATGGTCAAATATTCGCCTGCCATAATCTTCATAACTCTCGTCCTCATGGACAACAAATACATCTGCATCATCCTTTGTGGATCCTCCTGCGTCGTTAGACTGTACGTTAAGATCATTTGCCTGGCTCCTATCACCAAACAACTTTGCAAAAAGTAGTTCTTTTGCCCAGACAACGCAATGTACAAACTGCAAAATTTAATTCAGCATACATCAAGAACTGCTAGTAAACAAGTACATTTGGGTTAGCTCAGCATTCCCCATTGTGAAGAAATAATAAAAAAAGAAAAAATAGGTGCAAACCCATTGGAATACAATAACTTCTCATTGTATATGATGGAGTTTCACAACTAGGAAATAAAAAGCAGTTTAAATTTGTAACCTATTCACATATGAAATAATGCCACAAGAACAACCATATGCTTTCAGTTGCTTTCTGTTTTAAAGGCATTTATTAAAAGACTAAAATCTCAAGTTAGTCAAGTGTTTGACGAAATGTGTGAATGAGATATTTATGATTTTGTCATTAAAAATCTTCATGGTATCAGAGCAAGGACTATGTAAGAAGTGCATTGTGTAGAATTTGATTTCAGAGTTGGGCAAAGAAAAAGGGGAATAGTTGTTTGAATATGGCTTCCATCAGACTTGAGGACCGGTTAGATGGAATTTCTAACTATTTGCAATGGAAGGTTAGAATGACAACTATTTTTAAAAAAAATAAACTGTGGGCTCTTGTCACTACTGTGATAGTTCCTCCCTCCAACGATCCTATTGCCTTGAATATACATGAAGTCAAAGAGGCCAAAGCCCAGAGACTCATTTTGGATGGAGTAAGGGATCCACTCATCCCACACCTGGCTGAAAAGAAGACAGCCAAAGAAATGTGGGAGGCACTGAAAAACCTATACGAGGCTAAAAATGAAAACCGTAAAATGGCACTCAAAGATAAACTGCATTCAATCAAGATGACCATGGGTGAGAGTGTGGTTCCATATCTTACCCGGTTGGCACAAGTTAAGGATGAACTGGCTGCTGTGGGGGAAGTCATCTCAGATTCGGAGCTTGTGAGGATAGCCTTGAGAGGTTTTACAAAGGATTGCGAAGTCTTTGTGAAATGCATTGTGGAACATGAAAAACTTCTAGATTGGAACAGACTTTGGGATGATTTCACTCAGGAGGAGATCCGGGTGAATGGAGAGAAGGGAAGAGAGGGAGTTGTTGAGGAGAACTTTGCTCTTTTGTTAAAGGGCAAGGGAAAAAGTAAGAAGGGTTCCAGGATTGACATCAGCAAAGTTCGTTGCTTTGCATGCAATGAATATGGCCACTATGCAGCACAGTGTCCCAACAAGAAGGGGACAAAGGAGAAGGAGGAGGAGAAATAGGTAGCAGCCTCTGCAGAGGTAAATGGCTTTAGTGAGAAGTTTGAGAAAGAGTTTTCTCTTGTTTCCATTGTTTCTAGTGGCAACAGCAACAACTTTGAGTTTGACGGGACTTGGATGCTGGACAGTGGGGCCACTAGTCATATGACAGGAATGTTGGACTCATTTTTGTTCATATCTGAGATTGGTCCTGGTCATGTTGTGAATGAGACTCACCAGATCAGAGGAGTCGGCAGTGTCAAGTTTCTATTGGACTTCGGAGAGACCCTGGAAGTAGAAGGGGTGTTGTTTGTACCAGGGCTGAGAGTTAATCTCCTCTCAGTCTCGACTCTGGAGAATGCTGGATATGTAATCACTTTCGAACGTGGTTATGTTCATATTCATGCAGTAGATGAGGTTCCCATCAGGACAGTTCTGATTGGAGAACGGAGAGGCAGAGTATACACAGTGCTTGGCCAGCCTGTGAGATGTCAATCAGGTTGGATATCTGACTCAAAGGGAGAGAAAGAAGCTCAAAGGACTGAAGGTGCACCTGAATGTCAATCCTCAGTTCAGGGATCCAGTACCAACAGAAATATAAACTGGTATGAGTTAAGCCAGTGAGAAAATGCTCAGAGACGAGACGGTATTTCTCGAAGCATCAGTAGAAGACACAGTTCCACCAGACCAGTTCAGAGGGAGCAACCACTGCAGATAGCTTGGAGTCCGAGAATGGTCCTGGAAGTGGAAATGTCAGGAAGACCTCCCTCGTTAAGAGGGAGTGTTGAAATGTAACAAGGGATGTCTTCATTCATGTTTTTGTGTTTTGTCATGGGGGGGGCATAAAGTCATGTTTCCTAGACATGTTTTATTTGTAAAGAAACATTTTAAATAAAGTGTTTTTATAAAGTGAATGTACTTTATAACTTAAAGTGATTTTAAGTTGTGGGACACAAAAGTATTTAATGTGCATTTATTACTTATTTTGTAATTAATGAAGAGCATTAAATGTGAGCCTTCAGATTAGACTTGTGATAGCCATTAGATTGAGTTGGTTATGTAAGTTAGGGTTTCTTGGGAAAAGAAAGAGTACATATACATGCTTAGGAATGGGAGAAGAACACACAGAAAAGACAAAGGAGAGAGATCAGATTTCTAGAGAGTTTAAGAGCACAGTTTTCAAAGTAAATTAGAGTGCATGGTTCCCAAGGCAGTGCAATCATAACAGTCTGTACAGCAGAAGGAAGGACAGTCCGTACAGTGAGAATACAGTTCGTACAGCAAGAGGGAAGCACAATTTCCAAGGAAGAAGTCCGTACAGATCGTACTGTACTTTCTGGCATGATTTCCGAGGCAGATTTTGTGCATTTATTGCTGTTGATTGTTATCTGTAAGTTTGGTTGGCACATGTGGGCAGTTGAAGCTTGTTGGCACGAAATTCTAGAAAGAAATCAGATTGTTGAGATAAGTTGATTTGCATTTCTGATTTAGAGTTGGAATTATTAAATTTCTGGGTTGTAAGAAATTTCAGATTTGCTCTTGAATAATAAAAATAATCTCTCTAGGGTTTTCCCCACAGTGGGGTTTTTGCCCTGGTCATCGGACCAAAAATCACTTGTCTACTTGTTGCCTTATCAGAGTATGGGTCAGTGATTTACTTGACTTAAGTGTTTTAGCTTTCAGTTGCTTTCTGTTTTAAAGGCATTTATTAAAAGACTATAATCTCAAGTTAGTCAAGTGTTTGACGAAATGTGTGAATGAAATATTTATGATTTTGTCATTAAAAATCTTCACCTCTCATATTTGGCACCTATGCTTCTTCTATGGTGTTGTTCGTATTTCCATTATTGACATGAACTATAATTTTTTCTTGGAATAAGAATATTTTATGTATTTTTAAGTTTTCCCAAGTAAACTCTGAATTTAGTAATAGAGTCTGAGTTGACTCAGAGTCAAAGGACCTGCCAAGTCCAGTCAAATTTTGAGTCATGCAACTTTTTTCAAGACATATGCCTATCACCATGTCTCTCTCTTCCGCTAGGGATCTAACAACCTTGGATTTTAGGAGAGCTTCAACGAGGAACACCCAACTTCCCCTCAAGATAGTCTAGCCTAGCCCTCTTATCCCAAGCAATTGTCCAAAAGACCTCATTGTGCTTAGTGTTTGTGCTTTGACAATGGTTGACAAGGCTGTAGGATCCTCCTCTAGCTCTAATGTAAATTAGGATCTAATTCCTTCTTGGCCTCTATTTATGATCCAAAGTTCAAACAACCTTCTTGGCTGAAAAAGAGCATGTTCTTTCACTCTTTTCACATAGGAACACTCTCTATTTTATTGTGTATGACTTAACTGTTTGGGTTTACCGTTCTGTTTTCTTGCCTTATTATTTGCCCTTTCACCAGTCTAGATTCATATTTTGTCTTTCCTTTTCAAGAGATGTTGTCGGCACTCTTGCATTGCCATTTTCACTTGATGTATTTCTAAGTCCCACTGACCTAGTTAAGTCATTTGATAAAAGTTATTCAATTTCTTTTTTATTTCAAAACTAATTTAGACTTTCTTTTTAGTAAATTTATAAATTTCTTCCATTTCCCTTTAAAATTTATAAATTTCCTTCATTTCCCTCTAAAATTTTCATTATTTTCCTTATAATAAAGGCTGCATTTTATATTGCCATTAAATGTGCATGCTACTAACTAGCATATCAATACATTGTATCGATGTATTGTTGTTATGTACTATATAGTACAGAAATTAATTAGTGAACAGAAAATCTGTCATTGATGATTAATATAGCTGTCATTTAAGGGGCAATGAATACTCCTTTTGCATGGAACTTTTATGCAGGGCCAAAACACTTCACCTCAATCAAATGCCTTAAAAACTAATACACTCAATAAACTCTATTGGATTACAAATAAGATACACCTCGCACAAAAGTTCAAGTGGAAAAGATTAAACAAATAAACATAACAGCTACAAAACTACAAAGTAGTCGAAGTGCTCAAGAAGGATGCACTAATGGAAGAATAAAAGTCAATTGCTCTACAGACAACTCTTTTCACCGGGCTCTTATCTCATCCACTGCTTGCCTAATGGAATTTCTGGTAGCAAAACACGATGAATATTAAAATATGACAGTGCAAGAATAACATTATTAAAATATATAATGAACCCTCACCTTCAACAGACTAAATAATTTGGAAAACGAAGTCATTCATAGTGTTGAAGAAAAATGTTGAATACAAAATCACAACCTTTATATATTTCTATAAAATGCTGCCCAAGGAAGTCTGCAAAGTATGGAAGATCCTATTGAAATAATGGGAAAAAAAAGCTGACAATGTTGCAAAATTAAATAAAAGGTAATGCATATGAGAGGAATTCCCTTAAAACAGATTTCCACCTTTGATGGAGTGCTTGTGATTGTACAGACTGGATATGTTTTTGGTGCTGGCTTTGGTTGGCACTCATAACACTCTGTCTGACCCTTAACATGCACAGTTACCTGCATGCACAGCATCAGAAAGTAATTGCATTAATACATTCATTTTATACTATCACTACTGATCATTTTATACTCACTACTGACCTGTACATAGTCATGCATAATAGGCATTTCACTAACTTGAGAAAGAAAGCAAACAGGAAAATGTATAAATGAATTAAAAACTTTTAAAGTTGAAGAAACAAGATAAGCATAAAACCATGTGCCTTCTCTCATTTTCAACCAAGAAAAAAATCAGACTTTCATACCAATCAAACTGACATTAATAGAAATCATTAATAACAAATAAATCCCAGAAAATAATAATGAATAAAAATGCAAAGGATTGTGATTTAATACAGAGAGTTAAGTCAGATATGAGCCAAAATAAGGACAATAGGAATTTGCCACCAATTATCCAATGCTGCCAACAAGAAATGATAATATCATAATCCTGAAACTAATGTGAATATAACAAAGCAGCATATGCCTGCAATTTAGTATCTCAAAATGAGATATTTAGACTTATTCATGTCCAATAAACCTATTTTGGCAAAGTCACTCCATGTAAAGTTGCATATATGTTATACAAAAAGCTATAAACTATGTTGAAACTTAAAACAGCAGTTTAGGGATAGGGGAGGGCACTTGTGGCCACAAGTTTTGGGGTCTGCTGGAGTTGCCACCTTAAGTTGCCATGGTGGCTCAAGGTGCTTGAGCTGACAAGTGAGTACATTTTACTGCAAGAAATAGTTCATGGTAACGGTTATTTGTTATATAATAGTATGACTCCCTCTTCATGTCCTTATTTGAGCTCTATGATTTGCACCATGTAAATGATTGTCGACTTATTGATTTGCCCCAATTTTGCCTCATGGTGGAAGTCAATATGTCACATGATTTGTTTTGTAAAATGCTTTATATATTATTGTCTCATTAAGACAATTCACAGAAGCATATTTACAAGAAACAGTTCTCACATGTATGTTGAAGAAAAAGAAGATAAGTTTGTTTAAAGCATAGAAGAGTTTAAGCTTTTTGCAATTTCTGAGAATAAAGCTGCAAATGAATGGTACATCAACTCAAGTGACACTGGGCACATCTCAGAGGGGAAAAATGGTTTTCCACCTTCGATGATAATGAATGTCGAGGAGAAAAAATTGTACTTGGATATGACAGAGTATACATGGTGCAAGGACAAGGTAAAAGGTCCATAAAGATGCCAAATGGCAGTGTTAAGCAGAACTACTATCTATCAGTCAGATTGCAAAAACTACCAAACAGAGTTGGATGAGAATAAGTGTCTCCAAAAGGATGAAAAGAATCATTATAAGGTGGTTGCAGAGTGTTACCCCCCATTTCTAGGGGTAACTAAGGAGATGATCTCTTAAGGCCCACAGGTTGCAGACATGGAGTACCGAGAGACGTACCAGCAGGCAGAGCCCCACATCACACCACTCATCACCATGAGATCAATGGCTGCACCATTCACCACACCAGCTTGGCTGACAGAGGACGGCAGGTCTTGCTCCATGAGGTTATGAGTCTAGTGTTGTGGTAAGTGTCATTTTAATAAATGAAGCATTTGAATATGTTGCAAAAAGTCTTTTCTTGATTTTGAAAACGCTTAAATATGCTCTTTGCCTTATTTCATGTTGGTGGTTGACATTGTTGTCCTAGTATGTGATCACCCTCAGGGAAAGGGTTGCTACTGGGGGGTCTCTTTGATGAGTCATCCTACCGTTCCCGCACATACTTGCCACTTTCCATGCTTCTTTTCCTTCGTTTCCTCATCTTTTGGGTTTTCGGGCCACATTGACCCAAGAAGGGCTTGTACCTCATTTCATGGGAAGAAGGGGCTGAAAGCCCAGAGACTTGTAGCTGGAAAAAGATAAAATCCAATCATAAACCTTCCAAACGCTCACCCAGGGATCCCGAGAACAATGAAATGTTTCTCACAAAAAGTTTGAGGGACCAGTAAAATAATAACTAATTGAACATGCCAACCAAGGTAGAGCGGGGTGGGCTGTCATGTCCCCTCCCTTTTGACCTCATTTGAGGGGAGGGACGCACTGGCTTAGGGGGCTCCCCGTGGGCCATAGTCCCCAAAGGTAGGGGAGTCGTGGGTACAAAAAGGGGTGTGTTGGGCTTTAGTATGAGGGCTGATCTTCCTTCACCCACAATTTACAGTAGAGCCAACCTGAACTAAAGGACAAGCATCCACAAAAAGGGGAGAGCCGACTTTACCTAAGGAACTAATCAATCCTAAGGAGAGAATATAAATAGGTAAGGAGGTCCATTCAAAAGGAGACGATTTGGATTAAGGTATTCTTCTGTCTTAGACTTGGGAGGCGGTTGCCTCAGTCTTTTGAGGATTGTTTAAGCCTATTCTTGCTGAGTTTCGGTAGGCTAGCCTCACCCTAGCTCAGCCTACTTATCGCTGCCTCAGGAGTCCAATTATGGGAGGTTCGGGGTCGAAAAGAAGGTGCACTGAAGGAGGTTCAATCCTGTAGCTGAGTTGGGGATATTTTGGGAGGTTGGCTGCTTTGTTTGGATAGGCTGAAGGTTCCAGGTTACCAGCTGAAGCTGACGCAGAAGGTTGTACAATCCAGGACTAAGGGCCGAGCCCTACTGCAGTCTGTGGAGTCTGTGTGGAGGCCCTAGTGGCAGTTAGAAGGTGTATCCAGCTCAGGAGCAGCAGGATCGGGCCCCTCTTTGCCCAGGTTCATTATATATTCTAATGAGTCTAGGAGCTCTCTACAACTAATGTTTGATCAGACTTTCTAAGCAACTGTTGGATTTAAATTCTGTGTTTGGGACAGCAGCCTCATTGAGGGTTGTGCTGCTGGTTTTGGAGATACTATTTTGAAACGGCTACTGCTGTTTATGCATACTGTTTCTGCCAGTTTACTGTTGGTTTTGGTCACTGTTTATTGTGGGATATCAGACACTAAGTGTTAATCTCCCTGCTGATAACTATTATGCAATTAGTATTGGTGTTCTTTGTGAAATAGTGGCGTACTGTTGGCTTCTGTGTATGATAAAACACTGGGAAAATATTGTTTCCAGTTGGTTTAAGTCCTCAAGAACCCTAGGGATATACAGTGATACTTCTTCTGCTATTATTACGGTACAACAATTGCTGGTATTATTTCTAACTGGCTAGAAAATCGCACCATTAACTGTTTACCAGCCGTTCTGAAGTCCCTAGAAACCCTACGGCTATTACAGTGATAACAGAGCACTGCAACCAATTCCAGATATTTGAACAACTGGTTGCATTTGATGTATTTGAAGAAACCATTATCTTTAAGGTATCTATGATCTGCTAGAAGTGTTAATGGGTAATATACAGGCAAACTGTTTGTCTTAATGACAGCAAAACCCCAACTTTTCCCTAGGGATATTACACGCACAATGTTTTTCATGTTTAGGTAGAAATCCCACACATCATCTTCAACTTGGAGAAGCACAATGTGACCAAGGTAGAGTTAATATGGGCAATTTTTTTCATGCTTAGGTAGAAGTCCCACTTTAGCTTCAACTTGGAAACACTCTAATTAAATAATGGAAAAAAGGGTTTGGAAAAATGTCACATCACAGACAAAGGGCAGCACACCCTCTAAAAAGGCACCCGTAAATGAGACAATATGAGCCCTTGTATATCAAGAAACCCCATGCCCGAAAGTATTACCCCCATCCACCTCATACTCGTCACATGACTTAGAGAGGGTCCACCTGGGAAACACTCCTTAACTTGGGAAATGATTCACCCAATATGTCACCATGACAACCCTCCCATACCTAAATGTGGCAAGTTGCATAAGGTCTTTGATCATTTGTTTATTTTGAGACGGGGACTTGATGCACATGTTCGGGTGGTTCTTTTATTATATATGGCTTACATGACATGATGCTTGTGACTTGTGAGCCCTTGGAGGACAAATTTGCTTGTCTTTGTTGGGCCTTGACAGGTTGAAGTCATTTCGTGAAGGCACAAGGTCACTTGGAACTTCACTTGGGGCATGAAGCCCACAAGATGGATGTTGCGGCCCCTCTCCTTGAACAGTTGGATGATGAGCGTTGCCTTTGGAGGCATGAGAGGACACCTTCGAGGAGAAGACTAGCCCTCCACTTGCCCAACGTTTGGCCTTGGAGGTCCAAAACGCCACACTCTAGGGCATGACGTCATCTTTGAGGGCTAGGGTTCGATGGTGTTGGTGGTCTTGATGATGACTTGGCAATGTTTTGACTTCTTGCCATGCTTTGGAGCACTAGGTAGCTTGGTCCATGGCCTTTGGAGGCCCAACGATTTCTTCTAGAGGCTAAAACGTCTAACTTGGAGGCTAATTAGGGCTTGACGTCACCCCTCTTAGGGAAATTTTTATGTAAATTTTGAATTATAATTTGTAGAGGGGCAAATTAAGGAGGTCGGCCACTAGGGCGTCTAGCTTAGCCTTGTAACTCTCTTGCTGTAATCAATTTAATGCTACAACCATTAGGGCTGCAGCAAAACTCACTTAAACTCTTTCATTCCTCGCTACTCTACCATTAAAATTTGCTTGCAAGCTGCCATAACTAACTTGCTTGTCATTTGCTATATTTTGGGTGGATTGTTTGTTGATTTTAGTGGTTAGATTTTGCCACTGTAGAAATTGTTTGCTACAGCCACTTGGCTGTTATAATAATTTACCGATAACACCTGATAAACAGCCCTAAAAGCCATTAAAGTCTTGTTCTATTTCGTGGAAGTTCAACTAGTCATTGCTAGCTTAGTTTCTAGCATCTTTCATTGACTTTTGGCAACATATTTTGCAGCCACTTGCTAGTTTACTTTGCTGATATAAATCTGATATACTGCTGCAATTTAGGACAGCAAGCTTTCCTTGCTTGTCACCTTGGTTATTTCGCTTGTATTTCAATCAATTGTCGTGTTCTGGGCAGGGCTAACACTATGGTGCAGGTACTCAACACTTGGCAACCATTCCTCGGCCACAAAACCTCTTCTCCAAGCCTTTATCCATCTTCAAAACTGACCTATAGGGGTTTCGTTGGCCATTCTACCACTTTCCACCTCAATTCCTCTAGGGTCACCGGGATTCCCCCCTTGTGGTGACTCATCATCACTAAAGCGAGGGGAGTGTCTATCTAAAGTGTTAGAATTAGGGAAAATTCAAAAACAAAATGCTTTAAAAAATTTCAGTTCACTAGATCAGCATAGAGAAGAAGAGATATAAACAGATCTGGAAACAAACAATATTTCTGAGTATAAAATTAAACTTTTAACTTACCTCCTGAATCAATGAGAGATGTACCTGCCACATGTGTGGATGTATGCCTCTGTAAATATGCTCAGACTTTAGTTTAGGTTCATGGATCAAACCTCTAGGGTTTGACCTCTGTCAAAGAGAACTGTGGGACAGTTTTTCCATAGATAGAAACCCCCAAAGAAAACAGCAGTCAAACCACAGACTTAACAGAAATACCCCCAGCAGAAAAACCCTTCACTGGACAGTGATATAGCACAGGAATGAGATATGGACAGGTAAGAAAACCCTCCACTAGTAAACAGCAAAACCCTCACTCAAAAATCTGGACAGAAAGCTGAAAAACCCCACAGGGATCTTAGCATTCCACGCAGCAACAAGAAGGTAGCCCATACAGCAAAGGAGAGGGCCCAGATAGAGGCCGCGGCACCTGCACACAGGTCCGTGGCCCTAAAGATAGATCCGGCACCCATAGAACAGGCCAAGCAGCTAATGGGAGGCAGCTCTGGTGCAAGAGATCAGGTCCGGCAGCCCTTAGAGGCACCTCATAGCTCAAAGGAAACAAATCCAGCATACATCAGCATACTCAAAAGAAGAAACTTCCAGCCAGCATAGAAATCACAGATCTGTAACTGATAATCAAAAGGAAGGCTGCACCAACAAGAGGGAAGAGTCACTGAGGTAGCCACAGCAAGTAGGGAGATGAGAGAGTGAGTGTGTGTAGTATGAAAAGCAATAGGATAGGGTCATATTTATAGTTAGGGAGAGGGGTTACGGTAATTAGGATTATAATTAAATTATTGACATTTAATTAATATAAATATTAATTAATATGTCAATTAATATTTAATTAAAACCCTAATTACATAAAAACCCCAATCACAAAAAATAAACCCCAATCACAAAAAATAAAACCCAATCACATAAACCAAGAGGGAAAGCAAAACAACAAGGGGGTAACTGTTAAGATAAAGTCAAGGGGGGTTCCATAATGGCAAAACATGTCCACATGAGTCTCATAGTGACCTATAAACTTTATCATCACTGCATAAGGGGGTACATCAACAATGTGGTCATGTCCATCTTCATAGACACTCCTAGGTCTCATGGACCATCCTAGGAGGGAGGAAAAGTATCACACATCAACACATCTTGGTATTACACCAAGATATACCTGGTCAAAGACCAAGTTGCCCCAGAACACATCTGGGGGCTCTAGAACACATCTAGGGTCTTATCCACCAAGGTACAAGACCAAGGATCAACCCATGCATTAAACAAGGGTTCCCTTGAGCACATCCAGGGGCCCTAGACACATCTAGGGACTTATATCAACCACCAAGGAACACATCCAAGGGTCAATCCAAGCATCGGGCAAGGATTCCCTGGAACACATCCAGGGGCCCTAGAACACATCTAGGGTCTCACTGCTTGGTCCTAGACCAAGAACCCCAGTCATCTACTGGGGGCCCTCACAAGGGTCTTTTGCCATGGCTCTCACTAATTGATCTCATACCAAGAAACCCCAGGAGTGTGTTGGTGGCCCTAGTCCACAGCTAGGGTCTTATGCCATCCTCCAGGAGAATGGCTCTTGCAGCTGCACTAATTTCAACATAAGGTGACAATGGGTAGGTACTCCCATAGTTGTCTCACTCCTATGGATTGGGTCGAGCTTTGCCCAACCTACAATTTGCGATATAATACAGAGAGAATTAACGATGATGACTTATACATGTCTGCAACTGCAATATCAAGACAACGGGCTTCAATAGGTAGATATAAATCTGGAAATCAACTTTGGCATGAAAGATTTGGTCACCTCAATTACCAAAGCCTTGTACTTTCAAATAAATTAAATATGATTAATGGTTTTCCTTTATCGAAATTGAATTAGGATTTTGTGAAGCTTGCGTCTTCGGTAAGCAACAGAAGGGAAATATTGCAAAAGAAGGTACATGGAGGACAAACAAAGCATTGGAGTTGGCGCATAATAATATTTGTGGTCCCTTGAGAGGTTTGTCATTAAAAGGATACAAATATTTTATGCCATTAATTGATGATTTTACAAGAAAGATATAGGTTCATTTTTTGAAGTACAAGTCTATGGCATATCAAATTTTCAAAGAATTTAAAGCCATATGTAAATTCAATGTACTTAAAACATATAGCAAAGGAGAGTATGAAGTTCAAAGATTCCTACAGGTATATTGCAAAGCCCATGAAATTTGAAGACAACTTGTATGCAATTATGCCCCACTTGGAAAATGGTGTTGCAAAGAAAAAGAAAAGCACAATAGTCACGATGGCAAGGAGCATTCTTAAAGGAAGAAATATTCCTATCATTCTTTGGGAGAAGCAATTCATGCAGTGGCATAATTACTAAATAGTAGTGTTACACGATGATGCACTCCCCATAGTGGGACAGGGGGGGACAGGGGGGGGTCCCCCATGCCTCCCACTTTTCCAGGACAAGTAAACTCACTGGGACACATTTCCCCACATACCCCACACTTCCCACATTTTTAGGATGAGAAAACTCGGTGGGGGACATCGTCTCCCTACATCCCCCACTGAGTTTTCTGTTTTGTGGACATTTTCATTTTGTGGGGGACTCCTTGATGTCCCCTATTTGAAAAGGGGCACTCCTAGGCATCCGACAATGATTTTTTCCATATGGCCTTAGAAAAGGACAATTTAGAGAAGACAACATAAATATATATATATATATATGGCCTTAGAAAAGGGCAATTTAGAGAAGACAACATATATATACATAAATATATATATATATATATCAAATCCCTTAGGCGAATGTGAATATTTATTCCATGCTTTCATTGTTCATGTTGTGACTTGTCATTGTTTTTCATATATTTAGATTTTTATTTCTTAGGATTTCAATATTTTAAATTTTGTTTTTTTCAGATTTCAAATGAGGTCCACTATCTTGGGGACCTCGATGTTTCCTCGAATGTGAGGGTGTCTCACACATCACTCAAACATGCTTCCCCACACCCACATCCACCCATCCCAGAAACTTGGTGGAACATCACTGAATAGAAGACCACCAAAAGTTTTACAAAATATCACACTAGAAGGAGCATGGAGCAGAAAAATTCAAATTTATATTGATGTCGAATAGAGATCAAACAAGGTCCAAGGGGATAGAGATTACATCATGAGAAGCCTATACAAGAGTGGAGGGGAACAAGAGGCCCCCTAAACTGATAAATGAAATGAAAAATGTGAGTGCAACAACAATATAAAATGTTTCAACAACAACAAAAAATGAAACAGCATACCCTCGTGATGTGAGTAGGTTAGCCTAACAAGGGAAACCTTAGAAAGTGGTGGAGAGTCGTTTGAAGAAACAAAGTCCAAGCAAAAGTGCAACTACAACTAGGAGTGGAGGTAAATAGCCCTACTCAACCTCTGAATCAATAATGTGGATGACTATACCTAGTGCATGCTAGATAATGTAGCACATCTCAAAATGTAGATACTACCGCTTACGCACATCTGCCAAAAGAAAAAAGGGCACAAATTAAACTATAAAAGCAAAGTTTATTAAGCACAAGAGGTTAGATCAACCAGTTGTCGCCAATTTTGCCAGACATCTGGCAAGTTCTATGACGACAAGTTCAAGTTTTGAAACCACCTAGGTGAGGCACACCATAGTACCAAGCCTCAGCCATATCAACCTTTTCTGTATAGAAATTGAGCAATAATACGAAATTCGGTGAATTTTCAGTACAATACATATACAATACAGTCAACTTCACGTATTTGATCCCTGTTGACTCATAAACCCAAAAAACAAACAAACCAAAAATCTCAAATATTAAAACAAAATCTTGAATACATCCATAAATATAATGGTCTTGGAGTATGACCTAAAACTGCTTCTGCTTGGCTTAGCTCCTCTTCCTCGGACGTAAGGAAACAGGTTAACAGCCAAAGACCCAGAGGCATCTGGCAGGAGTGAAAATTTACACACCAGTGGGTTATTCCAGGTGGCATGGTTTTCCTTGAATAACAGGAATGAGTAAGCCTGCATTCACGGATAGCAGCCAGTGATGGTTGTCCCCACTGCTGGTTGACAACTGAGTTATGATAGATTTTCCCACTGTGTGAAAAAATATAAATTAATTGCAAAATTTTCAAAAAACAGATTACTTTTTCTATGTTATGGGGCATTCTTGAGGCTGAAACTCTTCTAAAATTTTGAACAAAATGCATATTGTCATATCCATCAGATGTATACTTTTGTATTGAAGCCGTACTAGATTTTTAAATTAGGTACTTTTGCCATATCGATCATATTCGAATTTGAACTCGTATATGATTATTGCTACTATGAGGCACACTAGTCTACACCAATGGGTTTGCTTGAGATGTCATTCACAAGTGTGGGGAAGAATCTGCTGGTTTCCCCTCATTGTTTTCCTTGAAAAAAAAAGTAGCGTATCACAATTAGATTACAATGAAGAATTACTGGAAACTCCACCCCGAGGTGTTGGAAATGTGTTTCAACGTTTTAAAAACATTTCCCTGTACGAAATGCCTCTGAGACACAGCTGAAATGTTTCAGTGGCATTTCAGATTTTTGAAACATTTTATTGGTCATTTCAACCGGCATTTCAGCCAAGGTTTTGAACATTTTGCCAACATATCAGCCATTTCAACTGACATTTTGGTCACTAAAACAGAAACAAAAAAATCATTAAAAAAATAAAAAGAACACTAACAGCCTAACACTACTGAAATCAAGTTATAAACAGATGGATTGGGCCTCTCTTAATGATAACTCCTTTTTTGGCCTTATTTCTGAACTTGGAATTCATGAGAGGGATTGGGCCTCTCTTAATGATAACTCCTTTTTGGTTTTATTTCTGAACTTGGAATTCATGAATGGTGTTCTAAATGGTTTTTGTCTCCTGGTTTCTTTTCGTACATATATGAAAATATGTGTGTGTGTGTGTGTGTTTGTGTTTAACATATCCTAGCCATATCATATTCTGATTTTCAAAACTTTTGTAGCCAGGCAAAAATCAATCCAGTTTTGCGGAATGACAAGGAAGTTGTGACTCGTGACAGCAAAGCTTATAATGATAGATCTCTTCCAAAGATCAAGAAAATACCAAAAGTGGTATTTTGAAGCATTAATAGTTAAATAATTCAAGGACAGAAATTATCTGAAAGTGATGAAGAATAGAGAAAGTCAAAATATCTGCACAGGCCAACTTCACAACACATACATTTAACTTTGATGACTACTCTTTTATAGACAGATGAACCCATTTCATTTGAAAGTGAACTGTTGATGTTTTTGGTAGCATCAGACAGGTACTTCCAAGTTGGCTTGTGTCTAGCACATGGAAGTCGTCTAATGCTCTCAGGACTTAGGGAATTCACCTTACTTAAGTGAATAATTAAAGTGAATGACCTTTTAGAACTAATGGAGATTAATTAAGTTAAATGCCTAAGCTTTTAGCATTGGTAACTTAAGTGATTTAAATTAAGTCCTATCAATTGGATCTAAAATTGAAGGTGAGATTAGATCTCAGCATTTGATCACTTTGGAGATCTAAGGTTTTGATTGGTGATTGATTTGGTCAAACCTTAAGATTATAAAAAGCAACCTAAGTGAGAGGAGACACAGTGAAGGTACACAATGAATGAGTAAACATTCAGGTGTGCAGGGGCAGGGGCCGAGGAAAGGGTGCAAAGGGACAGCAAGAGATATAGCAGCCAACCAGCAAGATCGAAGGACTAATATTGAGGTTTGTAGGGTTTGGCTATTTGTTGATTTGTATTTCCTTTGAAGGGCCATTATCCTAGGATGGGAGCCCTGATTTTATAGCAATTAAATCATCACAGATCTGGTTTTCCCGCAAGGGTTTTTCCAGGGGCTATTTACCCCCAGAAATCTTTGTGCAAATGTGTTTGGTTTTTGTTTAATACTTCCGTTGAATTTATCGTTAATAACCTAGTTGTACTATTATTCAGTAAATGTGTTTTGCTCGGTGTTGTCACCTTTTACACACCTCGGGTCACGTGGAAGAAATCTTCAATCCCCTGGGTGTTTCCTTGGGGGCAAGCCTTGAGTCAAGGTGTTGTCACTTGATTCTCGACTCCTCCATCTAGGCCAACTCCTAACGAAGCCAAGGGGGGTAGTCCCTAAAAAATAACTAAGGCTAAGTAAGCTAAGTACAAAAAGGAAAACTAGGAATTTATTCAAAGCAAGAGCAAAGTACAAGTAAATCTATTCTAGCAGACACAAAATAGAATTTGCTTATGATAAAGATATAAAGCATGTAAAGTACTTGCATGTAAAAGATACAATATTGAAAGCAGATACAAATGCTTGAAAGATAAATGATAAGCAATATAAAGACCAGTGTCAATAATGTAAAGGATGTTGCAAGATGTATGTAATGTTGTTGAAATGAAAATGTGTTGCGAATTCTCTTGACAGTTTTATTATTAAGGTGAGTTGTTTAGTTCTTGGGTTTATTGTGAAGTGTCTTGATAGTGCAAGTCCACTTATGACTGTGAAGTTTGTGCAAGTGATTGTTAAAAAGAAATCTGATCTAAATGTTTGGCCCTCTAGAAGTTTTCCCTTAATTGGGTACAAAGATCAATGTCGGAGGTCCAGCACAGGAAGAACCTAGATCACAAAGTTCTCATCTGACTTCACACACAAGTTCGTTTGTAGGATCCCAATTTAGCAATAACTACTATCGGATTGTCCTATTAAAACTAAATCCACACTGACCAGTCCCCGTTCTAATGTACTCCACACCTCAGATCAAACAAAAGCTCACAAAGGAGGGAATAGAGCAATACTAAGGGAAGCTGAGGGAATGGTTTAATTGCCAACTTTAAAATTGCAGAAATAAAATCTAATCTACTTTAATCTAAGAAATGAAACTACTCTAACGTTTTGTGGTGTTGTGATTGATTTTATGGTTTATTTTATCTTTTTAAATTAGTGAAACTTGAAAGCATAAGCAAAATGGAACAAAAAGGCTATCACACGAGAGGACACCAATCCCCCCAAGTGGGATTAAGACTGGGCACTGTGTAGCCCACTGATTTTATTGATGTTACAATGATTTCTTTTGGGTATGCTTGTGATCCTTATAAAATCCGGATCAACAAGCTTTACAAGTTTTCAAGAATTTATTATGAAAGAGGAAAGTTGTTTCCAGATGTTAAATTTATAGCAGCTGCAAGAGCGATTCTCCGGGAGGATGGCAAAGACCCTAGCTGAGATCTAGGGCCCCCAAGTGCACCCCTGGGGTTTCTTGGTCTGGGACCAAACAATCAGTGCCATGGCAAAAGACCCTTGTAAGGGCCCCCAGTATATGACTGGGGTTCTTGGTCTGGGACCAAGCAGCTAAAGCCCCTAGATATGTCTAGGGCCCCTGGAAATGTCCAGGGTACCCATGCCTAGGGCATGGGATGATCCTTGGTCTTGTACCTTGGTGGTTAAGACCCTTGTTAGGACCCCCAGTATACAACTGGGGTTCTTGGTCTAGAACCAAGCAGTAAAGACCCCTGAGTAGGCCCCCAGTATACGACTGGGGTTCTTGGTCTAGGACCAAGCAATTAAAGCCCCTAGATAAGCCTAGGGCCCCTGGAAATGTCCAGGGTACCCATGCCTGTAGCATGGGTTGATCCTTGGTCTTTGACCTTGGTGGATAAGACCCCAGAAAAGGTTCTGGGACTACTTGATCCCCGATCAAGTACTTTGTTGGTGTATGACCTTCCTTGAAGAAGGACATGACCACATGAGGGATAAGTTCCATATGCAATGATGATAAAGTAATAAGATCACCATGAAATGAATGAACGAGTATTGCCACCTTATAAACTCCCCTTAACCCTCTCTTACCCTTACCTGTGTGATTTGGGGTTTCTTTGTTGTTTTGTCTTTGGGTTAATCTAAGTTTAAATTAAATATTTACTATATCATGTTTAAATTAATTTATTTAATTTAAACATGTTATATGAATTATTTTATTTTATTTTTACTTTTTATTAACCTAGCCTAAAACTATAAATAGAACCCCCTACCCCTCACATTACTCACTCATTTTTCTATTGCTCTTGTGCTTCTAAGCCTACGGATCTGTCTCCTTGCTGCGGCCCCTCTGCTGATGTTTTTGTCTCCTTGCTACGGCCTCTCTGTTACAGATCTTGTGGTATTGCTGTGGCCTCTTCCTTTTCTGTTGCAGGTTTTTGTGGTGTGGCTGCGGCTCTCTTTGAGGGCTGACTGTGGGGTGCAGCCCCTTCTCCCATCTGTTGTGAGCTGAGTCTAGAGGGTACGGCCCTCTCTATCCTTGCTGTGTGAGGAG
>ML779891.1:143675-187350 GCA_009831015.1 Picea engelmannii | reverse complement strand
AGGGAGTGTTGATGTTTTTGGTAGCATCGGATAGGTACTTCCACGTTGGCTTGTGAATTAAGTTAAATGCCTAAGTTTTTGGCATTGGTAACTTAAGTGACTTAAATTAAGTCCGGACCATTGGATCTAAAAGTGAAGGTGAGATTAGATCTCATCCTTTGATCACTTTAAAGATCTAGGGTTTTGATTAGTGATTGATTTGGTCAAATCTCAAGATTATAAAAGGCAACCTAAGTGAGAGGAGAAGACACAGTGATGGTACACAAAGAGTGAGTAAGCATTCAGGTGTGCAAGGGCAGGGGCCAAGGAAAGGGTGCAAAGGGACAGCAAGAGATATAGCAGCCAACTATCAAGATCGAAGGACTGATCTTGAGATTTGTAAGGTTTGGCTATTTGTTGATTTGTATTTCCTCTAAAGGGCCATTATCCTGGGATGGGGGGGCTGATTTTATAGCAATAAAATCATCACGGATCTAGTTTTCCCACAAGGGTTTTTCCAGGGGTTATTTACCCAGAAATATTTGTGCAAATCTGTTTGGTTTCCATTTAATGCTTCTGCTGAATTTATCATTAATAACCTAGCTGTACTATTATTCAGTAAATGTGTTTCACTCAGAATTAATGGTCAAGTGCTAAGTTAGGTGAAATTAACATGAACATGGAAAAGTGGAATGGAACAAAGCAATAGAGTTTGGCTCGATACAAAATTTGGAGTCAGGGAGCTTGTTAGATTGACTAAAGAGAGTGCAACTGGATGCAAATGGGCTTACAGAACAAAGTACAAAACAGCACTCAGTGCAACATGTGAAACAATATTGCCAATAAGGGTTATGGGTGACTTGAAGCTTCAACAAACCCAAGCTACACTGTACAGCCCTCTAATGCGACAACCAGAAAGCAATTCAGCTCACATGAAGAGCCAGACAGTAGTCGGTGCAATATGTCAAACAATATTGCTAATGAGCGGTCTGGGTGACTTGAAGCTTCACCAAACCCAAGCTACAACCATCCACTACAAGAACCAGAGACTGATTCAGCTCACACGAAAAACATAATGTTTCATATAAGAACCAAACATATTGAGATCCATCACCACTCCATCAACAAGCAGGTACAAAACAAAGAATTTGTTGTCTAATGTAGAAATGAAGATCAGAATGCTAACATCTTCACAAAAGCATCAAGTATGGAAAAGAAGTTTATGAAAATATTTGGTGTAAAAGAAAATAAAATGGTTATCCAAGGGAAGATGCTAAAGATGCAATACACATTTCAGAGACATGATATTCTACAAAAAAGTAGCATTAGGGATAAGATGACAAAATGATAGATAGTTTAAGGATAAGATAGGTTTATTTCATACTACATCAATCTATTTTTGACTAGAGGTTTATTCTCATCCTCGGAAGCCTATTTTGAAATGGATTTTGTAGTTTAAACTTGTCTACCAATGCAATGCAAATTGTTAGAGTTAAGTGTAAAATATATTGTCTTCTTCTGCATGTGTGCTCTAAGAAACCAACAGAGTACAATTGAATGGAGCTTTACGATACTCTTCTACATTAATTAAATAGTTAAGCCCTTAATAACTATAACTAACCCAATTTTTGTATCTGCAATATTTTGCATGTTCATATTGTTGAGATTTGGGTACCTTGGAAAGTGGTCCCCTTGTGTTTGTGGGCTTCTAAACTAATGTGGGAAGTACTTTGTACCATGTACTTTATGTCTAATTTCACTTTGACTTAGGAGATTTAAGTCAAAAGTGAAATTTGGTCATTTTAGCCTAAAATGACAATTAATTCACTTTATGGGTGAATTAAGGGACATAAAGTGAAACTATGGAAACTTCAGTAAAGTGGGTTTTGAGTTGAGATTTACTTGAGATGATCTCAACCATTGACTTAGGATGAGATGAGATGATCTCATCCACTCATTTTTTAGGTTTCTTCATGCATCCTTAAGGAGGGCGCAAAGGGCAAAGGAGAGGCTAATTGTTCACTTGTTCACCTTGAGAGTTTGGTGAGGAGTAGAGAAGTGAGAATTCAGAGAAGAGAGCAGCAAGCTTGGGCGCACATGTTCACGGAGGGCGCAAGGTAAGTTGGAGTCTCAGTTATTTGTGTTGAGTGTATTTGCTAGGAGGAGGGCGCAAGGCTGGCATGTAGCAATTGGAGTGGAGCTTTCTTGTTTCTGGTTTGTGGGTTGTTGAGAGGACAATCAAATGGCAGTTTGAGTGCAAGGTTTCTTCAATCAGCAAAGGGAAAGGACAAGGGTGCAAGGATCTTCAAGCTAAGTCAAGGAAGGAGGAAGCGCACTCTTCTAGGGGTGCATATCCCAAGGAACCATTGCAAATCTTGTGAGGAGCTTGCAAAGTATCAGGTTCCTTTGTATTTATCTTCCTTGTTGTATTACATCCTTAAAGCACACTACATTCATCTCAAACTGATTTTCCCCAAGGGGATTTTATCTAGGGTCATGTTGACCAAAAATACCTGTGTTCATTTTCATGTATATTAGAGTTTAGATCAGCATTATTTCAGCACTAAAAGATCTCTAGGTGTGTTATATAGCTTATGGTATGCATGTGCTAACATCTTGTGACAAAACTACATGCTATAGCACCCATTTGGCCTATGTAACCATAACAAATCAGCGAAGAAGTTACTGAAGAGTTTGTTATCCTAAAACAGAAGCAAACCATTGTTAGACAGTTGAAACTTAGAACCAACTTGAGGTCACAGACAGACCTAGTTGGCAGCTTGATAGGACCTGGAAAATCTTCACATATCAGGGTAAAGTACTCCAAAAAAATCCTCGAGTTTCCACAGGTAAGCAATTCAATATTTGAAAATGAAATGAAATGAAATATATAATAATGTCAAGTAATGACAAAATTAGGTCAATGGAACTCAGATTTACAGTAAGTAATAATACAAGATAAAGAGTGCCTAATGAATCTCATACTAAAAGAAACAAGAAAAAAAGCACAAGTGTTTGAACCAGAAAAACAGATAAGATAAGCTAATTTTATTAAGGTCCACAAAAGACCAAAGTTGGGTCAATAGAAATCGTAAGTACAATCCAACAGTAACATTCTAAAGGAGTGCCAAAGCATCTCCTATACGTTAAAAAGTAACAGAAGTTATAACTAAACTAAACTATTGTATGAGAAAAGTAACAGAAGTTATAACCCAAGATACAACAAGATAAGATAAAAGGGTACATAACATCAGAGATTGGTACAAAATAGGAGAGGGGGTAGTTAATTCCTACACCAACATCAAAAATAAAGGTGGAGGAGGAAGTAAAGGAGGAAGAGGAATGTTGCTCAACCATCAAGCACTAAAAAGGAGCCAATAAATTGTCCAATGATGTCCTCAGTGGAGAGAATAGGTCTGAGAGGGTCAGAGTGTGAAGCACTTGGAGGAATTAGAAACCAAATTGTCGAGACTCTCCTGAAACTCAAGGCTGTGGGAAAGAACCTGGTGATAATAAACCAGTGCCCTGAGGGAGCGAGCAACTAACCTATGCCAAGAGCTGAGCTGTGATCTTCAGGTAGCTCGGGAGCTAGAACTCCTCAAAACTCTTGTGGGGACAGATCTGACAATGAAAGGCTGAGATGAGGTCCATGGTCTCACTAATCAAGTGTCAGAAGTGTCTTGAGTCTCTGTTTGCCACTTGCTGGCACCAGCAAACATGCCAGAAGGAAAAAAAGAAGTGATCTACCTGATTAAGTTTGTCAACAGAGGTCCCCTTAAGAGCTAAGACCTTTGTACTAACACCTCCCACATAAAAAGAGCTAGGCAAATGTGGTCCAGACAGAAGAAGAAAGCAGAGAGGATAACACCAAGTCTCAGTAAATACAGTGGAACCTCCCTATGATCTCCTACTAAATGGGACATCTGAAGATGAGGTGTTCCTCCGACTTAACTTGCTACAAGTGACAAAGACGGAAAATCCTCTCCAACCACAAGATGTGATGATCTGTCTCAATTCGAAAAATCAGTTTACTTATTGATTATGATGAGGGTTTTTTGGAAGAAAAAAAAACACACTGTAAATGAGTTTTATTCCAAAGGCAGACATTCTAATCAGGGAGTCCAAATGCCTATATTCATGAGTAACAAAGCAAGATCAAGTTCAATAGCATAACAAGATATATATTAAATAGGGATTGGACTATTCTACAAAAAGCTTTTAATATTCACAAAATATGCCATCTACAACTCCATACATCAATTCAATGGAACTCATCTTATATATACAGCATAAATGGGGTCTCCGACTTATGTACTCCCAAGACCCTATATTCTACCATGTCAAGTTCTTGAGGCAAATATTTATGTAAAGGCAATAACCCAGCTATAACAGCCAAGGGGTTAGCTCAACTTGTTGTCTCCAATGTTACTCAGTATTTGGCTAGTTCCATACCAGCAGATGCCCAATTTGAATCCCCCTAGGTTAGGCCAACTAGTCGACATCGACAGGCTTATTAACAGGCTTATTAGGGATGCCATCCACAAATGTGAGGAAGTGTCCCTTAGGTTTCCCCACAAGGTTTCCTTGGAAAAGAAAAACCCAGCTATAACATTAACTTTGTATATTACCTAATAGTGAAAAGGAAAATGTTGTAGGAAAATGTGAATGCTTTAACAATGTAAACCAAAAAACATGTAATTGCAAACCTAATGAATAAAGGTTTTGCACAAGATCATTACATTGGTTGTTACAAATTGTACAATGCAAAAGTAAGTTCCATATGTTCTAACACTTTGAATACCTGTCCTAAATACCCAGTAGTTCCACTTTCCACCAGAGGCACTCCTGCAGCCAAGCAAAGCCTGTTCACATGTCTGCGAGCATCCAGGTTGTCCAACCCATTTAATACAACATTAAACTGCTTAAAAAAATCTACACCAAACTCAGGATCCTTCACATTGGCATGGTATGCAGCAATGTTCATATCAGGTCTGAATTTCAAGACAGCCTCCCGTGCCACCTGCTAAGAAAAGCCTAGTAAGACTTCTTTTATATAAAATTCAAGAAAAGTTGCATCACATAGATCACGTCAAATGACTTGAGCTTCAACAATGAGACAGCCTAGAAACACTCAAGTTAGCATAACCCTGCATACTAAACATCTTTAAATAAGAAAAGTTTGAAGAAACAGCAATATTGAAACCTTACACTAGCTTTTGATTGCCCAACGTGCCATTTACGAAATAGAAATTGCCTGTTTAAATTGCTAACTTCAATTGTATCCATGTCAATCTGCAAGAAAACAAAAAATAAAGAACAAAGAAACTTTATTAATGTCTTTAAAAAGTTCAAAAAGGTCTGTGAAACAAACTAAATTTGTACAGAAGAATGAGAAATACATAATTGATCTGTCTCCAATGTTAATCACATCAAAGGTAAAAGGGAAATTAAACCATATAGTATCATTTGCAACAACAGCACTGTGCATTGTTTGTAAATAAAACTTTGATACTGGTAAGAAAAAACTAGCAGGTAAAAAATATTACTATGTTGTGTATGGAGTCTTCCATCCTCAATGAGGATGGTCCTTGTTTACCAACAAACCTTAGGTGAGTCTACCCTCTCTATCCCAGTGTAGCAGAGAGCTTAAATCACAGTTTGGTATAATAAATGCTCCAGAAAAGGTCAGTGGTAGTGCACTGTAAAACATTTCTGCTGGGAAGATGGAAGCCCTGGAATATAGGTGGATGTTGGTGCGTTATGTTTGTGGCTACTTAACTCTCGGTCTAATGGGAATATTCATCCACAACTGATGGATGGAACCCATCATTAGCATACAGCAAATTGTATTTCTCCTAAAGCAAGGCAGCTAAGATACAGGACACATCCCCCTAAGCCTAGATGTCCATATCCTACACATTGGACATGTGATATTTATGGCACATAGCCTTAACATGTCAAACACAAGTTGGACACGAGTCCTGACAGAGGATTGGATTTCCCCTAAAGCAAGGCAGATAAAGTACAGGACACATCACCCTAGGCCTATGTGTATGTATCCTACATGAGACACATGATATGTGTGACACACTGCCTTCATTTGTTGCACACAAGTTTGGCACATGTCCTGTTTCAGGAAATGTGTCAAACTCGTGTTTGACACATGCCCTAGCCTGTCCCAATGTGTCAGACACTCATGGACGAAAAGGGAATGCATGGGGGCCAAAACACACTTAGAAAAGTGATTTTACCCGCTTTTTTCACTTTCAACCACAGGAAAACACTCTTAACAGTGTGTAGTGTAGGTGAATGAGAAGAACCAGATTTTAAGGGATTCCAGGAGACTTGAAGGCATTCATACCACAGAAATCATCATTCAATCATAAAGGGCTGCTGCTAAAGGGGCCACCCTCCACTGTAGAGATTTCCAGCCCTAGGTGACTGCTGTCCTTATGATCTCAATTAAACAAACAAATTGCTGAATTTAATTAATGCAGAAATTAAATTCCAGACCATAGCATCAATCACACAATAGCTGGAAAAGTAAACAGCGGAAGCATAATACAAATACACAGGGAATTTCTCCTTCAAAATCAGCTTTTCATTCCTTTGACAAAGCATACAAGGTAACCTCCACAGACTGCTAAAAACCAGCAGCTGCACGGTTAATAAATCATGATGAGCACAGGTGTACCGCCTGCACTGTAGAGATTTCCATCCCTAGGTGACTGCTGTCCTTATGATCTCAATTAAACAAACAAATTGCTGAATTTAATTAACGCAGAAATTAAATTCCAGACCATAGCATCAATCACACAATAGCTCGAAAAGTAAATAGCGGAAGCATAATACACATACACAGGGAATCTCTCCTTCAAAATCAGCTTTTCATTCCTTTGACAAAGTTTACAAGGTAGCCTCCACAGTCTGCTAAAAACCAGCAGCTGCACAGTTAATAAATCATCCTGAGCACAAGTGTACTGCCTGCCTAAGAGAGGTATAGCCTGCTAGAAACACAGAAAACAGCAGCAAACTGCTGTATGGATGTGCAGCTCTGCTGTACAGCTTCTGTATTGCCTGCTGTGTGGCTTATATGGACTGTACGGATCCATGCAGCTATACAACCTGCTGCTGTATGCCCTCTTCCTCCTTGAATTAATCAGCTATCTCTCTCCTGGTCATCCAAACTACTCAACTGTTCAACTGTGTCTGAACCCTCTATCTTGACCTGTCTTTATACTTTTCACTGAAACCCTAATCTCTCAGTGAGATCTACAGTTGAAATTAATCCTAGTCCAAGTCATTAATGCATGAAATACACTTTATTAGACTCAACAGCTAAGTATAAGACTTTTCACTTTTTCCTGAAGTGAATTACAAAATAGAGTTACTTTTCTAAATATCTCAAACTACTTCTAGCACATTCCCACTGAACCCGTGCAAAAGTCCCTGTCCAAGATAAATTTCTCAACATCCACACCAACAGATGCAGATCTTAGATTGAGTATAGAGGACGAGAAGTATGGAGGAGAAAGCAGCGGCAGTGGTGGTGATCTTGATGATTTTAGTTATGTCATGGAGGGTGATCACTAAAAATCTATGATATTCTTCCATCTACGGTTGTAGTATCTACCCTATTTTGTATTTTCCGTTGGTATTGCCATCTATACTATCAGTATCTATGTAATACATTTGATTTTCATGACATCAAATGACTTAATGAAAAAACTGCAGTGTATGATTCTAACTTCTAAACCTCTATTTTATGTGTAATAAATACTCTAATTTCTTGTGTGGTTGATGTAGTGACAAGTTGTACCAACATTTTGTAAATGTTCTAAAAAAAGGATCTTTATATCTATATTTTATTTTTATATTTGTAATTTTTAATATATGTGTCTGTGTGTCCCCCGTGCCGCATTTCAGGGGTCGACATGTCCCATGTGACACCTGTATCCACGTGTCACATGTCCGTGTCCTAATGTCATGTGACTTAGCAAGGCAGTTGATGGGAGCAATGTTAGCTATACAGTGTATTCTTCCTGGAATTCTTGACACTTCACCATAACTTATATTCTTCATGGCTTAGACTATAGGGTCTCGTTGTTCTGGCCTGTAACCCCTAATACATGCCTTACATGGCATGATGTCTGGAGATTCCCATCCCTCAAACTACAAGGTTTCCTTGGGTCTGTATATTATAATATTTCTAAATGAAACATAGATGTAGTAATGGTACCTCAGCCATTGTCTGCTCCATGGGATGGGGAGTGTCTGGTTGAGCTAGCTGTTAGGCCCTGCTAGATAACATGTTCTTTTCTGGCAGATCTTCTATGACTGTATTTTATGCAGTTTTCTGGTACCCATCTTAGCTTCTCTGGTGTTTTCATAATTCCCATGTAATGCAATATTGAACTGAACAAAATGTCCAGATCTCCCAAAATTTTCTCTTGGATGTATGATGTTTACTTTAAGCTATGCCCTTAGGATTACATGAACAGTAATTGTGGAATTTGCCTTTGTTTTAATCCATAAAACATACTGCATTTTGTTTAAACAAAACATAATGTTCATAGCAGTTATCTAAGAACAAATCTCTTGCAATCTGTCCTGCTGGCTTACCTAGTTAAGACGATTAATGTTATTGTAGTAGCACATTTGTTAATATTCCAGAAAGAAACAGATAAAAGTGGGATCAAACACCCATATGCACATCTTCACAAGGAAACTAATCATAAAAAACAAATAACTCCATTTAACTCACGGAACAAATAAGCAACGTTACTACTGAAGAGAGAAAGGATGCTACCACAACTTGGGGACTTGCATTCCATAACCTACTCCCAGATTGAGAAAGCTTTAGACATGCATTGTGGTTCGTGAATCATCTTCGAGATGTGAAGAGTTTACAGTGCAGAATAACCACGCAAGCACACATACATGGTGCCTTTGCACAAATCTTGGTGTTAAATGCAGCTAAAAAGAAGCTAAAAACATAAAGCATCTGGATTCGAAATTTGGAGGGCATTCTCTTATTTGAACTTCAAAGCTTTTCTATATCACATAAATTCTTATTTATCCTAATGTAGCAATATCCTCTGTTTCTCGAGTTATACAAGCTTGAGTGTTTCATGGTCATGGGGGATGGACTCATCGTTCGACCCTAGTACACACTTCACCATTGGATACATGCTCTTCGAATCCCCCTGGGCCACTTCAAAGTTGGATCTCATAGACTGCGGATTGAGACTCGCCATCAGATTGACCGATCAAACAGGATCTGCCAGTTGTGCCATTTCCGAGAGATTGAGACTGAGGGTCAATTCTTCTTCAGTTGCCCGGTTTACTCCGACATCCAAGGACGGTTCCAGTGCCTTTTCAGAGAGCTACAAACGCTTGGCAGTTTCTTTAGGTATCCTGACCAGAGATGCCTAGCCTTGTACATGCATGAGGCCCTCCGTCTCCGCATTTCTATCCTCCAACCACATCCACAACTTGGACCACCTCCCCCCCAGTGGATCACTTCCTTTTTTATGGCGCTCCCAACTAGGGGCACCAAGCGACAGATGGATAGATATGACCCCAGATCAGTTAGGACATGGGGTACTATTTCTACCTCCGTGAGACCCTAGAGTTTCACCAATCCATACCTCATATTAGTAGAGAAACCAGTCACCAAATGATCTCCTCCAGATCATAGCAATGGGTTCTTCCTTCCAGACAGAAGCACAGCACTCATTCCAACTCCTCTTACGATTTTTCTTCCAAACAGACATCTATTCTGATTTTTCTCCACTCAGCCTTTCATGTTAGGAGAGATGGTTCCAATGAACTAGGTTAGCCTTGTACCATTGGCACCATCGGTACTAGCTCTACTCACTCGACACATTTTTCTCCTGGATCGCATCTCCATCTTTGGAGTTGGCCCTCTAAGCTTTAGATTAGACTTCTACTCTATTTTACTTCCTGCTTCTTGTTTTATATAGGTGTCGCTTTAGCACTCCTGCTTTGTATAGACATCATTGCACCTAACAGTCCCATTGACCTACTTCAATGGTCATTTGTCGAACACCAATACATTTATCTTATATTATCTTATCTTATAAACAATTTTAAAGCATTGCCATTATTTTAGTAGAAATATTTTGCCTCATTTGTGAGTTTACAACAAAGATGTTTCTAGTTTAAACCTCATAAATTTTATACAAAAGTTGCTTGCATGATTTCTTTTCCTTGAGGAGATACCCAAATTAGCCCAAATATGAAACAGGACACTTTGCCTCTCCTAGCGTTACCAACATATGCCTAACGAAGCATTGAAGATTCAATTTTTTACTAAAACAACAATTATAATATCAGAAATAAGATTTAAAAGTGTCATACATATTATCAAAATATGCATCAAATATTCAAAGAAGCTCAACCCATTCTAAAGTGAATAGGAGATTATGTTGAGTAGAAAAGAGCTAGACTAGTTTTAAATTAATCTGACTTTCTCAAAGGTTGTTGAATATTTTAATCCTTTTCCAACCGTCTTTAAGTCTAGATAATTATCACAAAATGATGCAGAAAAGTGGGGGTTTTTAAACATACAGCTTATAGGTACTTGGGTAATTATTTATTTTAAAGGGCATTTCCTAATGATTGGTGCTACATAGTCAAAAATACTGCAAGCATAAGACCACTGCATAGTCATCCTCATGTACCTAGCTACTAGATTCTCCTAACATGAAAATATTAGTCACTACTCTTTCGCATAACCTGCAACTATCCATTTGCAAACTGGACAACAAAGAAGCCAAACTCAACCAATGAATTATAGTGAAGCTATTGTGGAGACCCTTTCTCTACAATTGCACTAAACTACACAATACATCCATTGTTTTGTTTTTTAAATAATGCCCACATGCATGTGAAGTTGGTCATATTGCATTTGCCCACCAACATGTCAAAGTTTATAAAATATGTTAATCCCCAGTTTCTTGGTAAATGTTATTGTTCTCCATATAAAACCCATCTTATATAGACCCAAATGATGCACTGCTACCAATTTAGTTAGAAAAGCTTTAGCACAAAACCAAGAATGTTCTTCTATGCAACAACCTCATTAACATCTAGTTTAGGTTTAGACTTCCTTAACAACCTTTAATAATCTCCTAATTCAAGAGTTCGACCTTCTTTCTTTTCTGGTTTTTCTTTTGAAGTTGAACACTC
This sequence comes from Picea engelmannii, assembly GCA_009831015.1. NCBI lineage: Eukaryota > Viridiplantae > Streptophyta > Pinopsida > Pinales > Pinaceae > Picea > Picea engelmannii. Next base: position 176,157 of record ML779891.1, on the reverse strand, counting down.
ATTAGATAAATTAAAATAATTTTATTAATGTCCAAGAAATGACCACAAAAGTAGGTCGATGTGACAAAAAGGTACATCCAATCTAGGTACACCATGGGAGTGCAAAAGCAACTCCTAGAACAAAATTGAAAGAAGGAAAATAAAGCACACAATATCTACCTAGGAGCTAAATATCTAACCAAAGAAGATAGAAAAGAAGGTGCAAGTACAGTAATAATGCAAAAGTCTGAAAATCTCAATGCTAAACAAAAGAGAGAGAGGATGTCAAGGTATGCCAACACAAGATATCAGGGATGAGTGAAAGGGACCAAGAAACAAGCTCGTCATCCGAGTCATCAATCAGAGTGAAAGGGTTGATGCATTGGTGGATGATATCCTCCAGAGAATGACCAAGGCTGAGGGGGTGTGACCATACAATCATAGGGGGAGCACAACTTAAGGGAATCCAATTTTCATACCATCCAAATCTGTGTAGAAGAATCTCCTAGCACCTGGCTACTCCATTGAACTTGGGAGTAAAGAGTTGGGTGGGGAAGCCCGCCTATATAGCCACTTGGCACTACTCTATCCAATGGTTTGATGGTGGGTGTCCTATAATTTACAACGAGGGGCCCTTAAGGGTCTTGAAACAATCAATCGATCACCAAAGGGCAGAGGTTGAGAGAAAACACGAGGCCTCACCAAGTGTATCTACCTAACATTTGTTGCCCCAATTAGACATGACGATGAGGAAGTAGGAGGAGATCCTCCTAAGAGCCTCTGACCAAGATAGGATCTACAAACATTAAGATCTAAGTTTCAACACTTCCTTCATGAAGAGAGCAAAGCATCATCGGTCGAGGTAACGAAATAAAGTGGTGAGAGAGCCTCTTGTAACTCGAAATAGGAAATAATAGCAACCTCTAGTCTTGTAGGAGACGGGGCACCAAAAAATGAGATGTACCTCCATCTCAGGGCGTTATAAATGGCAACCCTAGAAATATTATTCAATCATAGGATGCGGTGGATGACCTTTAAACGAAGCATGTGAGATCCCACTCAAAACAAACCGGAGGATATTATAAGTGTGTGCATCTAATGTTTGCCCATGTATGGAGGTCGAACAATAAGGCTACACCTCATCTCTAAAAACTTGAAATTTCTCCAAATAGAAAACCATCTTCATGTAAAACTCTTAGAAGGTGCAACCCAAGTGACATAGATCCATTATCATAGATGTCCTCTAGTAGCTCAATTCAAATCTTGCTTAAACGATAAGAGATTGCCTAGCACATTTAGTAAATACCTGAAAGAGGGCAGATAGTCTAAAGAGATGGCCACATACTAGAGGAGCCAAAAAGCCTCTCAGGACCAACCACAAGCACACCAATGGGGGCCCATTGAAGTGATGATCTCAAAACAGCAGAGTGTTTGGTAGGGATACCAATTCCTCCTCCAGCTCAAAGCTACAAAGGTTTGAACTTTGTGAAGAAAAGAGACTGAACAAAATATGAGCTCAAGGCAAAAAGGGTGGGCATCAAACTTCAACTAATCAATGGGTTGGGGAACAATCTACTTATAACGAATGATGCCCTTGACAGGGGGGGTTTGGATTCTCTTAGTCTTGGTCCAATCGATCTAAAACAAACTCAATCCCTAGAGCTCTAAACCATATAGGACCTTAGGTCTGATGATCATATCAAAGGGTTGTCTCTTGGACAATACATTTTCGAACTAGTTTTGGAAGCACCAAGGGAGCCATATCCCTTGTTAAGATGAGGTTGGAGGGTCTAATGCACACTAAAACATGGCCCTAGAAACTAGACCCCCAAATAAGTGTTAGTCATAGTGATCTCTCTCTCTTCCCTTTGGAAACAGAAATGGAGATTGGAGAGTGCACCCTTCAATGCATTAAAGATAATAACCTTGATTTCAACTAGGTTGACTATCAACAATTGAAGATCACAAAACACTAGAAAGGGAAACAATCTATCTCTATAACCCCTCATGAGAGAAGACCAAAAGAATCTCATATTCCGTCATGGATGTCTCCAAGAATGAGATATGGGGGGGAGCATCTCCCACAGGTTGGTGGTGTAGGTGTGACAAACATACTTGTTTAACAATTACAAGAATATCCAATTTAAGTAGGATAGAATAAGGTAATCCATTTAGGATGAAATAATATTCTATTGACTAAAATGTATGAGATGAGATGATTGATTACAATGAAAATGAGGGTCATATGTTAGAAATAGGAAAAAATGAAACAAAAAATGCCTTTTTAAATTTTTTTGATTACTAGATCAGCATAAAGAATAAAACATACAAACAGATCTGAAGCAAATAAAATTTCTGAGTTATGAAATATAACTTTTAACTTACCTCCTGAATCAATGAGAGATGTACCTGTCACAAGTGAGATGTATGCCCTTGTATGAATGCTCAGATTTAGATTAGGTTCATAAATCAAACCTCTAGGGTTTGATCTCTGTCAAAGAGAACTTTGGGACAGTTTTGCCATAGATAGGAAACCCCAAAGAAAACAACAATAAACCATAGTCATAACAACAAATAACCCCATCAGGAAACCCTCCAATAAATAGTGATAGCATAGGAAGGAGATATGGACAGCAAGGAAATCAACTACAAGCAAACTCTCACACAGATCTGAACAGCAAGGAAAACATCCACAAGAAAACCCTCACACAGATCTAGGACAGCAAGTAGATCATCCACAAGAAGATCCTCACACAGATCTAGGACAGCAAGTAGATCATCCACAAGAAGATCTTCACACAGACCTAGGACAGCAAGTAGATCATCTCTCAAAAAGTCTAAAAGCAAACCCTCTCCACAGAAATCTGGTCAGCACACTGAGAAACCCCCACAGGGGACTCAACACTCCACGCGGCAATTAGAGGGAAGCATGTACAGCCAAGGAGAGGACCCAGAAAGAGGCTGCGGTACCTCCACACAGTTCCGTGGCCCTGGAGAAGGAGACGGCACCCATAAAACAGACCCAGCAGCTTAGAGGGAGGCAAATCTGAAGCAAGAGACAAGTCCGGCAGCCTAGAGAGAGGCAGATCTGATGCAAGACAGGTCCGGCAGCCTAGAGAGAGGCAGATCTGATGCAAGACAGATCCGGCAGCCTAGAGGCACCTCACAGCAACACAACCAGCAACCTCAGCAAAAACTCCAAAGAGGAAAACTTCCAGCCAGCATAAAAATTGCAGATCTGAACTTGTTAAGCAAAGGGAAGGCCACATCAACAAGAGGGAGGAGTCACTGAGGTAGCCGCAACAAGTAGGGAGAAGAGAGAGTAAGTGTATGTCAAATGCAATAGGGTAGGCTCTAATTTATAGGTAGGGAGAGGGGTTAGGGTAATTAGATTTATAATTAATTATTGACATATAATTAATATAAATATTAATTAATATGTCAATTAGTATTTAATTAAATTCCTAATTACATAAAAACCCCAATCACATAAAATAAAACCCAATCACAAAAAATAAAACCCAATCACATTAACCAAGAGGGAAATCAAATCAACAAGGGGGTTACGTGTTAAGATAAAGTCAATGGGGGGTTCCTTAATGGCAAAACATGTCCACATGAGTCTCGTAGTGACCTATAAACTTTATCATCACTGCATAACAAGGTACATCAACAATGTGGTCATGGCCATCTTCATAGGCACTCTTAGGTCTCATGGACCATCCCGGGAGAAAGGAAGAGAATCACACATCAACAAATCTTGGCATTACACCAAGATCTACCTGGTCAAAAACCAGTTTGCCCCATAACACATCTGGGGGGCCTAAAACATATCTAGGGTCTTATCCACCAAGGTACAAGATCAAGGATCAACCCATGCATTAAGCAAGGGTTCCCTGGAAGGGTTCCCTAGAACACATCCAAGGGCCCTAGACACATCTAGGGACTTATACCAACCACCAAGGAACACATCCAAGGATCAATCCAGGCACTGAGCAAGGATTCCCTGGAACACAACCTGGGGCCCTAGACACATCTAGGGACTTGTGTCAACCACCAAGGAACATATCTAAGGATCAATCCAAGCACCAGGCAAGGATTCCCTGGACCACATCCAGGGGCCTTAGATACATCTAGGGACTTAAGTCTTACTGCTTGGTCCAAGACCAAGAACCCCAGTCATATACTGGGGGCCCTCACTAGGGTCTTTTGCCATGGCTTTCACTGCTTGGTCTCATACCAAGAAACCCTAGGAGTATGCTGGGGACCCTAGTCCACAACTAGGGTCTTTTCCATCCTCCGGAGAATGGCTCTTGCAGCTGCGTTAATTTCAACACCATATATACCCACACAAGGGTGCCCTTTCATCAGTAGACATGTCTTTTCATTATGATGTATTAATTATTATTATTTAATGATTATTGATTTATATCTATATATTTTATATATTTATGTTTGTTACATAGCCTCCTCTTTTAGAAATGCTTTGTCCTCAAAACATGTTTATAGAGAGGCTTACGTCTTCGATATGGCTCGCAATGTCTTCGCATGATTCTCTATTTTTAGTGTGGTCAAGATTGACGATATGAATGACGAAGAGTTGAACAAAACTGTCGAATTGTGAAAGGATCAAAACATCCTAATTCAATCTTTTGTGGAATGTTTCTCTTCCACGATGAATGGTTATCATGAGAGTGAATTGCACTGGTATCAATATTTTTTGAATGGTTAGTCAGTCGTTTTCTCGTCCTAATGACATTGATATTCTGACTGGTTAAGATATCAGCTCATATAATTTGGATATAAGGATTTCTTATAACATGATTTTTCCTTATCATACTTGTACTGTTTTCTTCGTTTAACTTCAATATATGATTTTCTTCACGCATCGATGTTGCCTTGTTAATGGTTGAATTTTGATTAGTAAGTATCCCTGGAGCTTCCATCGTTTGTACTCCAACATCTGACGTTGTCTTTTTTTCGATTGATTTTGCAACACTTTGACCTATGACGAGGATTGGATCTGTAATTGTTCCATTTTCCATAACTTGGATTTGTTGATCTGAAAATTCCGATGCTTCATTTTCTATAAGCAGTTCTAACTTGCTTTCCGGAGACTTCTTATCATTCTTAAGCTTTTTTATTTATGTAAGTAGGTTTTGATTTGATTTTTTAAATGCAAATTTTCTTCATCAATTGATTTGTCAATATCTTTAATGTCTGGATTTTCAAGTTTTTCTTCTTTCAACTTTTTGATTTGTTCTAGCAACCCTTGATTAAGGTTCTTCAAATGAGAATTTTCTTCATTTTCTTCTGATAGGTTCTTCTTGAGATCTTGATTCTTTTGTTCCAACTTCTAAACACATCGTTTCCTATCCTCCAACTTCTTGATCTATGTAAGTAGTTTTTTACTGTGGTCTTTTAAACGAGAAATTTTCTTCGTTTTTATCCTTGATAACTTCGTCAAATTCTTTTTGCATCCTTGATATTGACGTTTGATTTTCTTGAAGGATCACCTTCGAGATATCTTTAAAGTCTTTGGATGAAGGTATTATCGATTTTGACCTCATAGTAGTGTCTTGAAATGTCATCATCTTCTTTTTTATGGGGAAACATCCCAAATTTTTTCTCCATGTTTAAGATGAAGGTACCTAGATTTTTAAACCAGGGTAACCCGATGACGATGTCAATTTCTTTTTTATACATAGTTGTAACATAGAATTGAGATATATACTCATATTCATCAATCGTCAATTGTAACTCCTTAATTTGAAAATAATCTTCCTTTTCAATTATATTCGGCTTTGAAATTAATAATTGATTTGCCAAGTCAATATTCATGTAATTTGCATTATGGTCCAAGCCGATAACAATGTTAACCTCTCTTCTTTGAATACTCCCCTTTAATGTCAAAAACCCATAATATAAAGTTGGACAACCTTCATAAGTAAATCTTCCTTTCGTCATTTTAGAATTGTCAATTTTGGTCTTGTCCATAATTTACGATAACCCCTTTTTTCCGGGAGGATTAGATAATACCCTTCAATATCTTTTCCTTTTGATTGAGTGGATTTTGAAATATAATGTATATATATTTACTTTTAATAATTTATATAAATATAAATATAAATATATATATAAATATATATATATATATATATATATATATATATTATTTTATTTTTTTATTAAATTATATAATACTTCATTTTTAAGATTCCTTATAGCTTGAACTTAGACTCTTTATAACACTTTTTCTTTTAATCTTCACTATACAACCATTTCGAGAACCTTATTTTTTTTAATATATTATTGAAAGAATACATCAATAATCATTAACTTCCTTTAACAAATTGAAATCCTCATTAATTTTTGGACCAAACGACTATAGGGACGTACAGAGTCGGCAGACGCAGTGTACGAAATTTTTTAATTGAACGATTGTACAAATTGGCAACGGATGGTACAAACGTGGCGACTGATAATTAAAGCGGACGGTACGAACGACTAACTACAACAATCGTACGGCTTACTATGCATGTACAGCTGCACCAATCGACAGCTAGCAGATTTTTTTTTAATGTGGCGCCTGGAGGCAGTACAACCAAGCACGGATCTAAATTTTTAAAGGCGACTGGTTGTACGAATGGTGTTGAATGCGCTTTTATGAATGTTTTTCGTACACTAATTTAATTTTATCATGGTTTATGTGCCAAGCTTCCTTTGATTTTTGACCCCCCCCCCCTCGTGTTTTTGGTTCGCAAGTTATATTTGAATTGAGCCATTGGCAGTCAAGTAATAATATTTCTCTATATACTTTAATTTCTCGTCAATTCTGGTTTTTTTCTGGTTATGTTTTTCACTGGCAGTTGAGTAATCTCTCTTTGTAAATTTTCTTTATTTATTTATTGTTTTCTTCAATTTTTGCAACGGAATAATATTTCCACACGGAATTTTCGAGCTTAGAATGGCCATGGGCCCAGTTTTTGGTCAAAGGCCGCAGTTCCATGAAGCCATGAAACTTGAGTGGCCAAAGACTTGTAGTTATGTTTGCTAAGGCAACAAAATGTGACCAAAGGTCCGATGGCCAAAGGCCAAGATCAGACTTGGTCTAATAAAGAGACTGACCAAAGGCCAAAATCAAAAAAACGAAGCTCTGATACCACTGTGACAAACAAAGTTGTTTGACAATTATAAGAATATCCAATTTAAGTAGGATATAATAAGGTAATCCATTTAGGATGAAATAATATTAGATTGAATAAAATGTATAAGAATGAGATGATTGATTGCAATGACAATGAGGGCCATATATGCAAAAGGGTATTGTTGGTCATGTAGTCTCTCAGCACTCCAGATCCGCAACCTGAGGGCCCCGAGACATCATCTCCTTAGTTATCCACAAAATGGGGATTAAATCTGGCTCCTACTTGGGGACATGTGGTCGTCATAGAGTGCATGAGAACCGCAGCATCTCCTGGTAGACCTGTGCCTACAAGGAAACATCAAACTATCAAGTGCAGGATGGCCTACTCATCCTTGTTCTCGTATGATGAAAATTCAAAACCCACCAAACTAGAAAAAGAAAATTTTGACATTTTTTCAAAAAATTCTAAACTAAGCATGAAATCAATATGCAAATGAGTAGAATGAAAATGAAATGCATCTAAATTAGTATGAGCAATCAAAATGCAAATGCAGGGAATCAAAATGACCTACCTACTTACCTGGGTCACAGGCCCTAAATAAGTCATGTGACCTGGATGTGAGGTTGGAGAAGAGACCCATCCACTGGTAGTGGCATCTTTCTCTTGTCTAATGCTATCAGATAGTACCTTTCTTTGTCTGACTTCTTCTTGATGACGTAAGGGCCAAGCCATGAATTGTTGTCTTTTCGGTCATATCTAGGCTTGCCCTTTCTTTTGTCCCACATGAGAACAAGACTTCCTTCATTGAAATCGATGCAAGGTTTATTCTTATCGTGTGGAGGCTCTGTGTGGATTGTATCTTTGATGATTTCTTCATGTTTCTCATCTTCCTTCTTCAAAATTTGGATAGATTTTGGCTCCTTCCCAGGGTATTTTGCAAGTTTGTCTTTGTACTAATCTGTCCATGGAAGAAGTGTGTCTATGGTGTCCTCCTGCATAAAAGGTAGCTCAGATGGATCATATTCAATGGTCTGTAGGAGTACATCATAATCACATTTGTTGGCATAATCAATATCATCAGGATCCATCGCGTGTCTATCAGCTCTCTCTCGATTGTATAGTATCTGAAAAGTGCCATCCCCCATAGGAATGTGTGCATGAGTGAGATCCATGCTAAGGAAACCCCCAAGAGCAGTAGACCAGCTCCTAAATAAAAGCATCTCCCAAGCATCTAGAACGTCGATCACTACTATGTCCATGAGAATGTTGATATGTGGAAAGTCAATCAGGAAAACCTCAACGTCTTCACATACTCCCAAGACCTTAACTCTTCTTGAATCAATACCACAAACATTGCCATAAGGTCGGGTTGTCTTCAAACCAAGTTGTTTCATTACCTTCAAAGATATGACATTTGTTGAGGCCCCTGAATCAAGCATGCAATTGTTCAAGCAGAGGCCATCCATGCCTAATGATAGATAGAAAGGAGGGTTCTTGTCCCTTGGCCGATCAAGATACATAGTGTTTAACATGATGGGAGGATCCTCCTTCTCGGCTGGCACCTGTAAGATTTTCCAAATTTCCCTTTTATAGAAGGGATCTTACACATCTGCGTCACTGGGACCTTCATATTCAGTTTTAAGAACATGTTTGCAACATCTATATTTAACTGAATGTCATTTGTAGGAGTTGGCTTAGGAAGCAGCTCACATACTAGCAGTGGAGGTGGTGGAGCCACCATTTCTATTGTTGGAAGAGGAGTATCAGGCTGTAATGGATGGGCTGAAGCATTTTTTCTTCTGTAGGTTAGAATTTCCCTTCTTAATTCCTTCTTCTGATCATCTGTTAGTTTATTTAAGGCCCGGATTCTCCCCTCTTTCTCCTATTCTTTTGGCTTCATTGATCTGTTCTTGAGTAGCTTATTCATCATTGAGATTGCAAATCATGAAGTTTATATCGTCAGGGTAATCTCCGTCTTGCCGGGGGAATTCATCTTCCCTGTCGGGTTCTTGGCATGGGAGACACCAAGCTTCTACATCAACTGTCCCAACAAGTTTCAAAGTATCTGGGGCCTTTGCCTCTTGTTGAGGTCTTAGTTTCCAACCGATGGCATCTCTCTATTGTCTGGCAAACTAAGGTTTAGGAGCAGAATGATTTCTTTCCACTGTAGTCATACGGTTCATAAGTTGATTTTGCACCTGAACAAACTGAGTATTCATCCGGTCTATCTTTTGAGTCAGGAGAGCAATCGGGAGAGGAACACTGTTGTTGGAAATCTTCGTCCTTGATTCAGTCTTGTTGCGAGGGTACTCAAAAGGTTCTATTTTTTAATCAAGGAGATTCTCTTCAGTGTCGATACTGAATTCTTTAGCTTCTGCCAATGATGTGGGCTTTTTATCTTTAAGAATGTATCGGAACTGTCCTTCAAAGGCATTCATGTAAAGGAGACGAATTGATGATGTTGTAGGACGATAATCTGTTGGAATTTGATTGTACAACCTGTCAAATCTTGAAATCAAATCCCTTATCGTTTCATTCTCCTTTTTCTTTATTTGATTGTACTGAGTCCCAAGTGTCCCACCATCTGCTTTTTTCGACCATCTGCTTTTAAATAAGGCGAAAAAGGCATCATAGGTCGTGATCTGATTATCATGGATTCCCTTGAACCAATCAAGGGCTTTGTCAGTCAATGATGAGGCGAATAATCTCATGGCCACATCTTCATGATCAATACCTGCATTGTCCATATCTCGGCCCATGACATAAATGTGGTCTTCGACAGTTATCACATTGTTTCCTGGGAACTTAGGCAACCACTTATTGACATTTGTTGGCATCTGGTTAGGGTAGCCCTAGATATTGGCCATGTTAAGGGGTTTGTAGAGATCTTTTGCCCAAAAGCGAGCCATTGGAGCAAGGGGAAGGGATTATTGGAAAAGGGTTTTTAGCAACGGGAGGCTTGAGAGGAGGCCTTCTTTGGTAAACCTTAGAAGGCTTGAACCTCCAAGGGGGGAAAGGTTTGGGGAAAGGAAGGTGGAGTCACCAGATGAGCTCATCAAGGAGGGTGGAAAGGGAACGTCCCTTGGGTGGAGTCGCCAGGTAAGCTAAGGGAAAGGCTTTGGGATAACTTACCAAAGTGTCGTTAGGGTACGAAGAAGATTCAAAGTCTTCTCTGGCAACGCACCAAAATGTTATAGCACAAGTTGTAGGTTGGGCAAAGCCCAACCCAACCACGAAACAAGTGCTACAACTTGGGAATCCTACACCCAATGTAACCTCGATGTAGGTCCCGCACTTCAAGGGTGACTAGGTCACACTAGGGAGGCGATCCTGATGACCCCAGGGAGATTGAGATGAAGATGGAAGGAAATGAAGCCCTTATAGGTCAAGTCTAAGTGGAGTGAAAGGTGGAAAGAGATGCATTTGCAAGTCAAGTAATTGTTGCCCCACAAGTATAACACTTCTCTGGATGATCGTACCTGGCCAAGACACAAGAAAAGACACTTTGCAATAGTATATGTTAGTTGGATCAGCAAGTTAAGCTTGTTGTGCCTAATTCGCAGCAATAGATAACAGTATATATCAGCAATAAAAAGGTACTATAAGCTACTCAATAAATGCTAAAGATCAAGTAGAAAATGCAAGAGAAAAACTAGTAAATGAGTAGCTAAACTCAAGATGAAAAACCAATACTCTTAGCATAAAAGATAACGTTGTTGTAAACACTTGTTTGCAGCAAATTATATCAGCCTTATGGCTGTAAAATTCAATGTATTACAGCAAGAAAATCAGCCACTAAAATCTCCTCAAACTTTGCCAAAAAGTGTGCGGGACCAAGGAGAAAAAATGTGCAAACTTTGAGCAAAATCCTATGGTTGATAATATAGTTATTCAAGCAAGTAAGTTAGGGTTTCTGCAGCCCTAATGGCTGAAGATGCAATTTTGTAACAGCAGCAATAAGTAGCCCCTAGATGGGGACGCCCTAGTGGCTGTAAGGTGCCCAAGGCACAAGGAAAACAAACCACTTTGCAAGAAGTAAAAATGATCAAAAATCATGTTTCCCAATGCAATATTTTATTTTTCCAATGCAACAAATCAATGACTAGTGCCTTTACTATTGGGTTAATGGAGTCACAAGGAGCTTAGAAAAGCCACCTCCTTGCGGGTGTAAGACCTTTTACTCCCCAAGGCAAGTTTCTCTAAGCTAGGGTTTAAGCTAAGAGGGTGTATGCCCTTATACTTCTCTTAGGAAACCCTTAATCAATGAGATGAAGCAAATAAAATGTAGCTCCTAGCATAACAATACTTGACTTGAATAAAATGATCGCAAGAGAGTAAAAACCATACCAAGATCAAGAGAATGCTAAGGCAATTCACCACAAGAGCTAGAAAGCATCATCCAAAGCTAGCGCTAGGCCTTCCTCCATCAACGGTTCATAAAATAGCCATAAAACAAGTGCACAAGAGCTAAAAGAGCCAAAGGAGCCGAAAATTTCAGACAAAGTCTCTCACAAGAGGGAGAGTTATGATTTTAAAATGAGATCTTATGATCTCTATTTATACTAAAAGTAGCTAACATAGTTTGTCCACAAATTAAGGAGTAAAACACAAGATTAGGGGTCAACAACCCTAATCTCGCCCCCTTAACAAAATAATATTAAACAATTCACTTAAAAATTCATCTTTTACACAAATTAAACCCTAATTTAGGAGGACGTCACCCCTTTAGGAGACGTTTTGCCACTTTGAGGAGATCATCGATGTTGGAGAAGCGTGGATGGACCTCCAAAGGCCATGTGTCAAGCATCTAGGCACTCATATCACGGTGAAGACCCTTCTCCTCCTCAAACGTCTATGTGTCAATAAATTGCACCTCACCACCATGCCCTAGGCCCCCAATACCATGGCGTCAAGCTCAAAAATGGAACGTTTTGCCCCTCCTAGGAAAATCGTTTGGCAAGTAGGGGGTGGGCTAGGTTGTCTAAGTCGTCATTGAGGTCGTCCAAGTCTAATCTCTCTCATATGGCATGTGGGCCCCTAGCATCCAACCTGTGGGCTTATAGCCCCATGGAAGCCCAAGCTAGGCTTGTTCTCCCAAAACTGTCCACCAGCTAGGTCCTACAAAGACAAATGAACACACCCTCCAAGGATCTCAAGTCATAACATCATGATAAGTTAATTCAATCAATAAGCAAGCCATCTAAGCATGTGCATCAAAGATCACCATATCAAACAATTAACAGCTGAAAGACACTATGCAACTTGTCAAACTTAAGTATGGAAGGGTTGACGAGATGTCCTATTGGGTAGATCTTGCCCTAGGTCAAGGAGAGCTTCCAAGAGGTCCCTCTCTAAGCCATGTAAAGTGTATGAGGTGGATGGGGTAAAGACTCAATGGGCATAGGGCTCATGACATACTAGGGATCATAATGTCTCATTCATGGGTGCCTTTGTAGAGGACGTGTGGTACCTTTGTCCGCAATACACTTTTTCCAAGCCCATCATTTTCCTTTTATCTTTCTTTCTTTATATTTTCTTTCCTAATAGCATAAGGAGAGATTGAAGGTCATTGCCTTGGCGTGGTGACCAGGTGGTGGCAATGTCACCCACAAATACCTAATGGCAATGAGAAGGTTGGCTCGTGATGAGACCCCCTTTCTCTCAGCCATGCAATTGAGAGTCACTACCCTGGTTTGGTGACCAGATGATGACAATGTCATACCACTAGATATCCATGGACGTGATAGGTCGGCTCGTGATGAGACCTCCTATCCTTCAACTAACCTTTTATGCATTTTTTATTATATTATGGGTCCCCTTTTACTCAAAGATAAGTGTCTCATTGCTTTCTTGGCTGATCCCTGGGCGAAGCATCTGGAAGCTTTATATAATGCTTTTATCTTTTACCCAACACCAACCCCTTTGGGCCTTTAACCCCTTCTTCCCATAGAATGAGGGACAACCCCTTCTTGAGTCAATACACCCTAAAATCCCAAGAGATAAGGAAATGGAGGGGAATAATGATGGAAAATGGCAAGTATGGTCGAGAACGGTACAATGGCTCATTAAGGGATTTCTCAATAGCAAACCCATTCCCAAAGAAGACCACTTACTAGGGCACAATGTCAACCACCAAGGTGAAGCAGGGCAAAAGGCATAATGTCCAAGCACATATCATGAAATCTAGAGCAATCTAAGATACAACATAATCAAATGGCTTAGATATTGAAATGATGTTCACCATAATACTGACTTGTACCTCATGGAGCAAGGTCCACTACCTTCCGGAAGCCAACTGGTGTAGTGGATGCCATCTGTAAACCTTTGACCATCTGTGGTGGTGAGTGGGTTTTCCATCTTTGCAAAAGGGTATTGTTGGTCATGTAGTCTCTCGGCACTCCATGTCTACAACCTGAGGGCCCCGAGACATCATCTCCTTAGTTATCCACAAAATGGGGATAACAGGTCCTACATGTGCTTCAAGTTCTAAAGAACGAGTCGCACGGGGACTGGTTTTTAGTGTGGGAAGAAGGAATCTCACAACATCTATTCAATACTGCAGTGACAACAATGTCGACCTCTTCTAACAATCCCCTTGAGTGATCTTCTCATTAAAATGTTGGGAAGGTTTCATCAATCCATCCATTAAAAAAGCATGAAGGATAAAAAGCATTTATAAAAAGGAGAAGGGAAGCAACGAGTAGGCAAGAGGATCACGGAGTTATCAAAAAATAACCCCACTCTGATACCACTGACAAGCTAAGGATTGAATAACTCCATGCATTAAAATTGTTTATTGATGTAAGCCATACATAAATATATTGAAAGATGACTCTTGGTTTCATCTTCCAAGAGGTCTAATGACTCTTGACATTCACCTATTACTCTTCATATTCCTAAATTAATATTTACAACAATATTTACAATTATACCAAAAGCCCAAGGATTAGATATCTAACAAACCATGGATACACTACACTAAAAGGAATCACAACTAAGGCTTGCATCCCCACCAAAACCTCTCACGTTGTCAAAATCTTCGGTAAGTCGAAACCATCACCAATCACTTAGAAATAAAATGAGTGGCATTCGCTCTAATTGTTGTTGCTTCTTTGTATTCTCAACCCCCTAACACTCTAAATGTAGTGGATAGCATTACACAAGTCCAATATCCAAATTGGATCCACAACCTTCATTAAAACAATTGAAATCCATTGAGAAAAAACTCTTCAAGTTTCTCAATTTGTTCATCCATTCTCATGGTGCTCAAATGTGAAAATTCTAGCATTCCTTTCAATAAATATTTTTAAATTAATATTACATACTACAGATGGGAACAAAATATTTTTACAAAAATTAATATTCTAGCTACGAGAAACATCAACAGATACCTAGTGCTTAGTTTCCACCAGATGATGGCATACCAAGAACTTGGCTCATTTTGACTCTAATGATTACTACTATGGCCCAGCAACAGCTAGCAAGTATTGGGAGTGGTGGACTTCCAATTTGGTGGTGGGAAAGTTCTAGAAGGCAGGGAGAAAGTATAAAAGGAAGGGTAGAGCCTCACTTGGACATTATGGTTTGATCTCTCATTTTGGAAGTGCTCTTGGAGCCATTGTTTTGTTAGGGTTTAGCAAAACCCTTCCACTATTTGTTTGGTTTCGGTGGTGCAATATCCACCCTAGCTTGACAAGAGGGGAACCCTCCCATGATTTCCATTGGAGCCTAGACAAGAGGGGAATCTATCTAGGATTTCCATTAGAGCTTCAGCTTGGGATTTGGGTTTCAATTGGAGATATATCATCTTGCGCATGAAAGTAGCGAGGACCGAAATGCTCAGGAGGTTCACGGATTTTTGGAGTGTCAGCTCCGTTGTTTGCAGATCTGATGTGGCATCCTCGTGCGACGAGTAACGGGTGTCCCGCGAGGCCTCGCTTGTTGTCCATACATGTCGCGCGAGGCACCGTTGGGGACCTCTACAAACTTTAAGCACAGAGACAAACACGGCCAAATCTACCCTGACGAAGGGTTTATGCATGTGAGTACTCACTAGGAGGGATAGCAACATCACTCTCAAGTTCATAGGAATGAATTTCGACTGTTTCCTTGATGTATTGAAGTTGCTACAGCAACCCTTAGTTTGCATGTCAAGATCTACATTGACATTGTTTGTTGTTAGTGATTTACTGTCGCTGCTACGGCAGCCATTAGTCCTTGTATTGTTGTTCAAACCCTAATAAAGTTGTTGTGGTCATCTCTTCTATTTTTATGTGTAAGGGAATGCATGCAATATGTTTGACAAATTGTGTATCTCTTAGTAAGAAGCCATAACAACATTAAGGCAAATTGTTTGACAAAACCACTTAAAGAGAAACAATATTTTGGGTAGCAAACACAATATTCCCACCTAAACTAGTTGGGGACATTACATCCTTGCTATTGGTGTGAAGATCAAAGTTGTGGAATTAGTGCCTATTGCACTTAATTGTTTCTTGCTTGCTTTGGAAAGGAATGTTTGTGCTCAAGAAACCCTCTAAACTTATGAGAAACTTTCAAAGATATTTGTCCAAGAAGAAACAAGGTAGGAAACCAGGTCAACTCAAAGAGAAATGTCCCAAGACCTTGCTCTCTTTGGTAAGGTGAGAAAAGATGGAAAGAAAAGGAGACCTACAAAGGGTAAGAAGGAGGAGACATCTTCCACCACTTGTTATGTCATGTGACTTGTTAAAAAATGTTACAAGAAAGAGAACTATGCTAATCAATGTAGCCTTTGTCGCTCCTTTTGTGCCTTTTACAATAGTTCACCATCTTGGTACATGTGTTTATTGGAGAGCACTTTCTTTTAATACTTGCAACATTTATGTTGATTGTTGTCAGTGTTTTTGTGAACAATTCCAAGCCCTAGGTGACTAAAGTCCTTATGATCTCAATCAAACAAGTAGATTGTCGAATTTAATTAACACAGAAATAAAGTTCAGACCATAGCATTAATCACACAATAGCTAAAAATCAAATAGCGGAAGCATAAAAATTAATTTCCACAACACATGTAATTACTCCTTCAAAACTAGTTTTTCATTCCTTCAAAAAACTTACAAGGAAACCTCCACAAGTTGCCCAAAAAACAGCATTGTATGGATAGCAAAAAACACCTCAAACCAATTGGAACAACTTGTTGGGAAAGTATGGCATGTTGTACGGTTGTACAGCTTGGTCATACAGACGCTTGCACAGTTCTGTTTAAATGAGTGTATGGATCCATACGGTATTGTTCGTATGACCGTACAAAATTGTTCCATACACTGTATGGAGCACTGCATGGGACTCTGTGCTGCCGAAAACTGGCCACTTTCTCTCTCTCCATCTCTGTCGCTCAACTACTCAAGTGTTCTTGTGTCTTAACTCTCTATATTGACCTGTCTTTATAGTTTCAGCTGAGACCAAAACCCTAATCTAATTTTCCGATTACTCCTAGTCTAAGTCATGCATGCATGAAATACACTTTTTAGACTCAACAACTAAAAATAAGACTTTCACTTTTTAACCAAAGTGAATTACAAAATAGAATTACTTTTTAAAAATAGAATTACTTCTTGAAAATTACTTTTTCGAAAATATCTTGAACTAATTCCTGTCTGAGCTATAATTATCAACAATTTTAGCATTTTTGCCTCTGTAACAAATCTTCTTTAGCATCAAGTTATTCAGTCATTTCAACAATGTGTGTTTGCTTCATTTTCATGGAGCACTTATGAGATCATTGTTAGTGTCTTGCCATCTTGTGCCTCTACGACAAATCCTTGCAGCATCGACACTACTATATTTGATGTCATCCTTTGAAGATTGTTTGTTGCCAACCTTTTGATCTTGATCGTTTGTGCCTTGTTTTGCAATTTGTCATGATCAAGTAATTATTGTCAAAATCGATCATTTGTAATCCTTACCTAATTTTCAAGAGCGCTTTGGCCTTTTTTTTATCTTATCTTGTCCAAGTGCATATTAAGAGGGAAAGTTAGAAATATATTTACTTTGTATACTATGACTCTTGGAAACTCCAATTAGAGGCATTACTCAAGAGACAAGGGTTATGGATGTACATAACCAAAGATAATTCCCCACAGAAAGACAGACAAGAGATTAAAGTCAAGTTACCATAATGCTAGAAAAGATTACACAACATTATTACTCTCATAATGGAAGAGATATTAAGATACTCTTGTGTTGAGGTTAGTGACCCTATGAAATTGTGGAAGAACTTAAAATATTCTTGTGTTGAGGAAAATGACCCCATGAAATTATGGAACAACTTCAAGAAGTTGTTTAACACCAATTATACCTCTCCGATCAACTGCCTTGAAATGGAGTTATGCATTGTCAAGCTTGGTGACTTCGACGAAGTGGAAGATTATTTACCTCTCCTAAAAATCATGTAGTTAACCTCAAGGGGGGATGTTAACACATATAACATCGACTTTTTTCCCTTTAGTGAGCCACTTTTGGCGTCATGCATGGTATGGATTTCAGATTGCCTCCCCATGTGGTAAGCTACATGTGGGCGATTTCAGATTGCCTCCCCATGTGGTAAGCTACATGTGGGAAATCTTCTTATTTGCACGTCGTCTTTGGTTGCACAAGTTGAAGGAAATTGCCATTGAAAAGGGATTATCATAAGATCCCTTCTTTACAAGGATATTGGTCAACTCCAAGGTGTTGTCAACATTCATCATCATTCTAACGGTTAATCCAAATATTAGTATACTCAAGTATTGTCATATTTAAGACATCTTCCAAAAACCTTCATAGGATGCCAATATACTCAAAGTGGGATGAAGAAAGTTGTTATTGAGGGATTATCATAATGTCCATTACTTACCCCTAAGTCAATCTTAAAGGGGGATGTTAGAATTATATCAACTTAGGTTTGTATTATAACTAAACATCTACCACTACTACTACTACTCCTACTATCATTGTATTACTAATAATAATATTTAGGGTATGACTTTTCAATTACACCCTTTCTCCTATTATTGTGTTGAAAGGCACTTTAACAATCGAATGTGAGGGAGACATGTTATTCCTTCCGTTTTGAACATGGAGTTGACATGTGTCATTTAAAAAATTATTAATAACAAAAAAATATTTCAATGTCAACCATAAAAAAAAATAGTTCAATGTCCACCTTAAGTAAAATAAATATGGAGTTGCCACATGACATTTAAAAAATATATTTCAATGTGGGCCATAAATAAAATATTTCGATGTCCATATTAAGTAAAATATTTCAATATTAACTTTATATATATAAATATATATATATATATGGACATAGCAGCCCATTATGAGGAAGACATGTAATTCCTTTCGTGTTGAACATGGAGTTGACACATAACATTTAAAAAATATTATTTCAATGTCCACCTTAAGTAAAACAATTTTATATGAATTTATGAGGGAGACGTGTAATTTGTTGAATGCTTAATATGGAGTTGACACGTGACATTTAAAAAAATATTAATAACAAAAAAATGTTTCAATGTAGGCCATAAATGGATACGTTGGTATTATAGTTGAGCCATGAGCTCATTGTACAAATCATCACGAAACGTTAATGTTAGCTTTTGTGGTTAGTCATGTTTTCCCCATTTTGTGGATAACTAAGGAGATGATGTCTCGAGGCCCTCGAGTTGCAGATATGGAGTGTCGAGAGACTACATGACCAACAGTTCCCTTTGCACAGATGGAAAACCCACTCACCACCACAGATGGAAAACCCACTAACCACCACAGATGGTCACAGGTTTAAAGATGGCATCCACCACACCAGTTGGCTTCCAGAAGGCAGTGGGCCTTGCTCCTTGAGGTACAAGTCAGTATTATGGTGAGCATCATTTCAATACCTAAGCCATTTGATTATGTTGTATCTTAGATTGCTCTAGATTTCATGATATGTGCTGGAACATTATGCCTTTTGCCCTGCTTCACCTTGGCGTTTGACATTATGCCCTAGTAAGTGGTCTTCTCTGGGAATGGATTTGCTACTGGGAAATCCCTTAATAAGCCATCGTACCATTCCCGACTACACTTAACATTTTCCATCATTGTTCCCCTTTGTTTCCTTATCTCTTGGGATTTTAGGGTGTATTGACCAAAGAAAGGGTTGTCCCTCATTCTATGGGAAGAAGGGGCTAAAGGCCCAGAGGGGTTGGTGTTGGGTAAAAGATAAAATCCATATATGAACCTTCCAGATGCTTCGCCCAGGGATCACCCAAGAAAGCAATAAAACGCTTATCTTTGAATAAAAGGGGACCCATAATATAACAAAGAAATCCCTGAAAGGTAGATTGAAGGATAAAAGGTCTCAACACGAGTTGACCTATCACATCCATGGATATCTAGTGGTAAGACATTGTCATTATCTGGTCACCAAACCAGGGCAGTGACTCTCAGTTGCATGGCTGAGAGAAACGAGGTCTCATCACAAGCCATCCTTCTCATTTTCATTAGGCAATTGTGGGTGACATTGCCACCATCTGGTCACCACGAGCAGTGACCTTCAACCTCTCCTTGTGCTAAATAAAATATAAAGAAAGAAAGATAAATGGCAAATGATGGGTTTAGAAAAAGTGCATTGCGGATGAAGGTACCACACACCCTCTACAAATGCACCCATGAATGAGACACTATGACCCCTAGTATGTCATGAGCCCTATGCCCATTGAGTCTTGACCCCATCCACCTCATACACTTTACATGGCTTCGAGAGGGACCTCTTGGAGGCTCTCCTTGAACTAGGGCAAGATCTACCCAATAGGACACCTCGTCAACCCTCCCATACTTAATCTTGACAAGTCGCATAGTGTCTTTGAGTTGTTAATTGTTTGATATAGTAATCTTCGATGCACATGCTTAAATGGATTATTTATTGACTGGATCCACTTATCATGATGTTATGACTTGAGATCCTTGGAGGGCGTGTTCATTTGTCTTTACAGGACCTAGTTGGTGGACAGTTTTGGGAGAACAAGCCTAGCTTGGGCTTCCATGGGGCTACAAGCCCATAGGTTGGATACCAAGGGCCCGCATGCCAGATGAGAGAAAGATAACTTGGACGGCCTTAATGATGACTTGGACGATCTAGCCCACCCATTGCTTGCCAAACGATTTGTCCCGGAGGGGCAAAACGTCCCATTTTTAGCATGACGTCATGACTATGGGGGGCTAGGGCTTGGTGGTGAGATGCCACTCATTTGCACTTGGATGTTTAAGGAGGAGAAGGCTTTTCACCAAGATGAGATCACCTAGATGCTTGACACATGGTCTTGGGAGGCCCTTCCATGCTTCTCCAACATCAACGACCTCCTCAAAGTGGGAAAACGTTCCCTAAAGGGGTGACGTCATCTTAGATTAGGGTTTAATTTGTGCAAAAGATGAAATTTCAAGTGAATTGTTTAATATTATTTTGTTAAGGGGGGCAAGATTTGGGTTGTTGACCCCTAATCTTGTGTTTTACTCTTTATTTTGAGGACAAGCCATGTTGGCTAATTTTTGTATGAATAGAGATCATAAGATCTCATTTCGAATCAAAACTTTCCTCTCACAAGAGGTTTTGATCTGAAATTTTCGACCTCCTTAGCAATTTTAGCTCTTGTGCACTTGTGTATGGCTGATTTTATGAATGGTTAATGGAAGAAGTGATGCGCTAGCCTTGGAAGGTCATTTTCTAGCTCTTGTGGTGGATTGTCTTAGCATCTCTCTTGATCATGGTATGGTTTTTACTCTCTTGCTATCATTTTATTCGAGTCAAGTATTGTTTATGCTAGGAGCTAGGTGGGAAGTATAAGGGCATACACCCCCACCATAGTCTTCACCATTTTTGCTTCATCTCATTTATTTGCAAGGGTTTGCTAAGAGAAGTATAAGGGCATACACCCTCTTATAACTTAAACCCTAGCTTAGATAAACTTGCCTTGGGAAGTAAAAGGGCTTACACCCCCAAGGAGTTAGCTTCTCTAAGCTCCTTGTGACTCCATTAACCCAATAGTAAAAGCACTAGTCATCGATTCGTTGCATTAGAGATATAAAATTATTGCATTGGGAAACATGAATTTCGATCATTTTTGTTTTTTGCTAAGTGGATTGTTTTCCTTGTGCCTTGGGCACCTCACAGCCACTAGGGTGTCCCCATCAAGGGGCTACTTATTGTTGTTGTTACAAAATTGCATCTTCAGCCTTTAGGGCTGCAGAAACCCTAACTTACTTGCTTAAATAACTTTTTATTCAACCATTGGTTTTTGCCCAATGTTTGCACACTTACTCTACTTGTCCTAGTGCACTTTTTGGCAACTTTTTAGAGGATTCCAGTGGCTGATTTTCTTGTTGTAATACATTGAATGTTACAGCCATAAGGCTAATATAATTTGCTGCAGACAAGTGTGTACAACAGCCTTTTCTTTGTGCTAAGAGTCTTGGTTCTTCATCTTGAGTTTAGCTAGTCAATTGCTAGTCTTTCTCTTGCATTTTCTACTTGATCTTGAGCACATATTGAGCAGCTTATAGTATATTTTTCTTGTTGATATATACTGTTATCTATTGCTGCAAATAGGGACAGCAAGATTAACTTGCTGATCCAACTAACATATACTGTTGCAAGGTGTGTTTTCTTGTGTCTCGGGCAAGTACAATCATCCAAAAAAGCACTATACTTGTGGGGCATCCTTTACTTGACTTAAAAGGCATCTCTCCCTACCCTTCTTTCCATTTAGACTTGACCTATAGAGGCTCCATTTCCACTTCCTTCCATCTCCATCTCAATCCCCCTAGGGTCACCGAGATCGCCTCCCTAGAGTGACCTAGTCGCCCTTGAAGTGTGAGACCTACATCAAGGTGACATTGGGTGTAGGATTCCCATAGTTATAGCACTTGTTCCTTGGTTGGGTCAGGCTTTTCCCAACCTACAACTTGTGCAATAACAAGTCCAAAAGTGTTTTCACCTTGCTAGGAGAGCATTATGTCTCCTAGCTCCTTGGCGATGCTTCATGGACATATGGATGGTTTGGTTTAGGTGGATGTTTGACCTTTGTTAAAGTGTTGGCATGATTTCCCTTCACTAGGACGTAGTTACCCTGATTCACATGATGGGTAGCCAATTGGGTGCATGCAATGGGGGAGTCGATTGCTCGATCAGGGGAGGTACCTACCTAGGAGGAAGAGCGTTGGGCACTTGGCTGAGGGAACTTAGCCGTTGGAGCTTGGGACCATTTGAAATATACCATGGAGGTTGGACACTTGATCTAAGGATACTTGTGTAGAGCATACTTCATGGAAGTTGGTGATGGACCAAACAAATATGTTGAGTAGGACCATTGGGGCTTTCTAACCACAATGACATACATGAGAGTAGCATTAGGCACATGTGATGGCATGTGGCACACAGTTAGAGTAGGAGCGCCTTGCATGAGGACACTCATATAGCTGACCATCATGGTAGAGGAAGCCTTGGACTAAAAGCTTGTTGGAGAGTGCACCATCTTGGAGGAGGGGCATTGTGCCCAAAAAGGATCATACTTGGAGGGCATTTCACTTTGGGGGTTAAATAAACCCTAGTTTGACACATGTCTAGTTTGACACATGTAGATCCCTATATTGTAGGGTGCTCCATGTGGGGTTGCCTTGTTGGTTACTTGTATGGACATATGTCTTTATTTTAATTTAGCTTCCATCACCTATTGTATATATAGAGGAGCGAGCTCTTGTACTCGTTATCATCATTGTACTCTCTCTTTCTACTTGTCTGGGAGACATTAGGGTTCATGAGGAAACTATAGGAGAGAGGCATCTTATGGGAAACAAGACATTAGTGTTCATGAGGAAACCCTAGGAGAAAGAGAAGTTTTGTGTGGCCATGCAGGAAGGTATCCCTCCCTCACCATATGATGGAAGAAGTCAATTTTTGAGGAAATACTTAAAAGGTGTCCAACTAATGAATCCTAGGATAAAGAGGTGGACAAGGCTCACTCTAAGTGCCCTCTTATACGTAACTTTTATGGTTTCCATTACTGTCTTTTTCAATTTTGGGGTTTTAAGTTATGTTGTTGAGAACTCACACAACTTTAATCGCATAGAATGTATTTGTGTTTTTGTGAGGTGTTTTTGTGAGGAAAATACACGATAATATTATTTCTAAGGCAAGTATTAATGAAGATCAAGCACAAAAGATAGGAGGAATCAAGCTAGAAGAATATATTCAAGATAATTCAGAAGAAAAATAAGCAAAACCAACAAAGGCCAAACCATTTTGACATCCTCATTGTTAAGAAAGTTTGCAAATAAGACAAGGGGGGCTATATTGACGCCCATAAATTTAAGGAAGCGGGTTAAACAATTTGCATCCCTACAAATGCATGGCTATTAATTTATTGGAAGAAGAGAACATAAAATGTGAGCCCAAGATGAGTAGACATGTCGAATAGGGGCATGGTTAAACAATAAAGGCAAATGGTGTGTCAAGCTACCCACCAAGTTTCAATCCCCATGGAAGCACAAATATGCAGTTGGGGCCAAGTATATGCCCTAGGTGATCTTGACAGAAGAGTCCCCACCTATCACGGCAGTTCAATCAACCAAAAGTGCTTGTGATTAATGGCTCACCCTTCGAGGGTCATCTCACCTCGGAAAACAGGCCGCTTGTGGTGTCTGATGTATTCGAGCCAGTTGTAGTGCTTCTAGACTTTATAGAAAGCACTTTCAAAGAGAAAAAGAAAAAGATGAGGCATAATCTTCAACCTTCTAGCTCAGGTAAGTGACCTTACCTTCACTCCCAATGCTCAAAAAAATGAACTTACAACATTGCTTTCGCTTGATATGCTCAGCAGCTCAACTAAGTGACCTTTGCTTCGGTAGACTCCGGTGAGCCACAATAATCTCTCTATCGTGCATCTTGAGATAACCTTCACTCCAGAGGTCCTCCAAGATGACAAAGTCCTGCCTAGTTACTGATAACGGTACCCCACCATACCATTTCTCCAAGAAACAGCGTTACCCTGCTAGTAGCAGAATTTCAAAAACACGGCCATAAAATTCTAAAAGAAAGGCAAAAATAACACCCGTACATTATGGTGTGAATGTAATTTGACCTATAACAGTGACATTATATTTGTGGGTTATTTAGAGAGTTGAAAGATTTGGACTTACTAAATTATCTCTCCTGTGCATAATATGCATGGTGCAATGATATGGCTCCTTCTCCAAATACCCTCTGGCCCTGTTTCTCGTTTCATTCTCGTTCTGCCGTTTCATTTCCTGTTTGTCGTTTCTGGTTGCACGAATGTCCCGGCGCTAGCTGCCTGAGTATATCGAAGGTAAATGCCTAAACTACGAGAAAGATAAGACCTTGCCTACGCCAAAGATCTTAACTTTCCTACGCGAAGGTGCCGTCACTCACCTAACTGAACTCTGCTTGGGCGAGGCCTTTCAATTTATTATAGAACATTCTAAATAAACAATAAAAAATCCCACTATGAACTGCTTGAGATAAGTGATATGAAAAATAATGTCAGTTGCAATTTGGTGCAAGTGTGTACATTCCATTGAATAGAACTACAATGCTCCATTTTGCCCAAAAAGCTAGAGGCGTTGCCTTCAGCCCTTCTCAGTTGGGTAACTGTAGAGCAAGTTTCATGATTATTAATTTTATTCGTTGTAATTTAAAGCAGGAACATAAAAAATAAAAATAAAATGCAAACTACGCTGGGCTTGAAAGCATAAATCAATAGTCCCCAAAATTTTCATGTAGCAGGAGAATTGAACTCACGACATGGACTTCTTTGAAACCCGTAAGTGCGAGGGTTTTGAGAAGTTCGCATCCAATGCCGCCGGCACCGACCATCAAAACTTTGGCATCCTGTAAGGGTTTACACCATTAATGCAAGCTCGTGAATGACTGAAAAACTTCACTGCGGTACTTCAAAAATAAAACCGGAAAATTTTAAGAGAATTCATACCGCAATCGCTTTTAATTCGTCCGCGGAAGCCATTGAGATTCAAATAAAATTACGAACAGCTGAAATGAAGGACAAAGGGCTTTCAGAACATGGTAGTGGACAGGACGCCCGCCGCGGAAATTAAAGGGGAAGCTGGGGAATTGGAAGTGGGAACAGTCTAAGAATGCGTGGAAATCCCGCTAGGAAACGAAAGAGAAGTTTGGTGGCCGTGCTCCCGAGGGTTTTGTTTAATGCGTCATCTTTCGCTCTCTGTGAAATTTCCCCACAGAGGGAAAAGGGGGAAAAAATATTGCAACTTTGCTCAGAGAAAGCATAAAAGAGCTAATTTTAATCGAAATGTCTAACGTAAAAGGGATTTGTCATTTTTAAGTCAATTGCGTTGTGCTCTAGTCTTTTGATAGTTGGAGGTTTACGGCAACTATTCTTCTTTATCCTCATCGTTAGTTATTTATTGTTTCTATTGAGCATGTAACATGTTGTTTCAATCCTCTCAGTATGTGGCATGGTATGTTTTCAACCTTCCCTCAAACAAGAAATATAATAATACGCTTGTCGCTTTTTAACTTTCTATAAATATTAATTTATAAAAATATAAATTATTTTTTTAAATATTTTAAATATTTTTTTTATATTTTTTTTAAAAATTAATAACAAATTAAATTTATTTGACTTTATTTAAAAATAATATATATATAATAAAAATTTAACTTTTAAATTAAAAATAACAAAGAAATATTCATACATGAAATTGTTTTCATGTCCTATTTATTTAAGACATTAATAGCCTATAGTCCTCTTTTTATGAGTTTATATATATTTAGTAGAGTATTCATAAATTAAAAGTTATATAATTTCTAATTCCATTTGTGCTTGTATGATTGCATTTGGATATCAATATGTGAAACGAATTTACCATACATATTATAATAATAAAAAATCTAAAATTTATTTATTTTTAAGAATTTTTTTTATTTCACACAATATCTCATTTCATTATTTTGTTGATTTAAGTTTGAATCTTTGAATAAAGTGATGTTCAACCTTTATTAATGATAATTTATTATTTTGTTAGTTTAAGTTTGAATCTTTGAATAAAGTAATGTTCAACTTCCATGAATAGTAATTTATATGAAATGATATTTAATAAATTTTTAGTTTAGATAAATTTATATTGTTGTAATCTTAATTATAGCAATTATATATATTATTTATGTAAATTTACATATTAATTATAAAAACATATACATTTATTGTATTAAGATTTTATATTTTCATATATAAAACATTAAAAGAAATTTTATATTCCATATTCTCCACTATATTATAAAAGTACGAAAAGAAATTACATAGTGCCAAGTACATTACTAAATGCAAATGCTATTATTTATGGAAAAGAATTCTATACTCCCAAGTATATTATTCATACTTGGATTATTTTGTGCATATCGATGCCATAATGACATACAAGTATTTGCATTATTTTTGTGTATATTCATGCCATAATGACATACAAGTATTATTTTTCATGGTAAGAAATTTTATCTTAATTATATTATTCATAATTTTATTATATTAAAATTTCATAATCTAAAAAATTGTATAATATCAATTATATTAACAATACATAATCCTTGGATAGGGTGCTATTCGTTGAGAGCGATGGTTGTGAGGTGTCATCTAGTATACTTATGAAGAGTGGGGTGGATGTCGTGGTGGAAGGGCTCATTTCATCCAATATCCCTCTCCTGCGATTGTGCGATCATTCAACTTTAGTTATGAAAGTCATCATGATTGTTAATGGCTTTGGCTCCCTAGGACATTTGACTCCTATGGTTATGATGATCGTCAGTTGGTTTATCTTAACAAAGAGGAGTCATTCAACTTGTTCTGACCTCTATTGGTGGTTTTTGTTGGATATGTGGTGTTTGTTTGACATGTTCTTTGTATTTTCCCATGTTCCCCCTGGCCGTCTCTCAACTTTCACCTCTGTGCTTCCATGGCTCCACACGCTGCCAGAGCAAGGAAAACCCCAATCAAGCATACTCGTGCAGCCTTAGTCGTTGTGGACGCTACATATTTTATGTTGTGTCTGTCCATCAAGAGGTTCAAGTTGTTATGCATGCGCTGGAGGAGGATTTCAAGATAATTTAGGTTGCCCAAGACGGTGAGGTTGTTGATGCTGAAGTGGGGGACATCATTCTAAATATGGGTTGTACCAGAATCAAGGTGTCTAAATTCTACAGAACCCTGGAACTATATTGGCATGCAAAGACCATGGTCGCTCAGGGAATGCTCCCAAAGGACCAGGACTACAGACAATTTAAGCAATGACTGGAAGCCGTGGAGGACTAGAACAGGTTACTAATTACATTAGTCTCTTGGTTAGTGAAGCACCATGGGGGTTTGTTCCAAATCACTTAGGATGGACGTCAACTGGTGGGGGCTTCAATGGATGTGAGACACCATGCCAACACTTCTGCTCTAGCCTTTTAGGTGTCTCATTTTCATAGTGGACAGTGATTTGACTCTTCTTTGTTTGACTCTTTATGAGACCCTTTTGTTTTGGATATCTAAGTTTAGCATATCTAGCTATCTAGTTTACTTGTCCATTGGTTTTTTAAACTCCTGGTTAGTCACAGTTAAGATTGGTTACTCTTTTGATTTTGGCATGGTTTCCCTCTTTGGGCATGCAAACAATTATGGGTTTTGGGGGGTTTGGTTGGAAAAACTCTATGTTGTGTGGATTATCAAGGACAACGGGTGTCTATGTATATTTTGTTCATAATTGAATAGAAATTACTTACTTACAAACAAAAAAACACGTGATGAAATTCCAAACAATGCGATATTAATTTCGTATAATTTCGTATAGGGATTTTTATTTATGAGATGAAATTTCATAGTCTCAACTATATTATTCATACTTGCATTATATTAACTTTCTCATGTAAATCTATGAAAATTGTGGAAAGACATTAAAAACACTACTCCATAATTTGTGAATAAGATCATTTTCATGTAAATCCACACATTATAATAATAATAATAATAATAAATTTTTAAGGTCACGGCTAAGCCACACCAAATTGGTGTATGAGACCCCTTTGTTTGTGGGACAAGGGACCCCCTCTGCCCAACGACTTGACTGGTAAAGTCTATGGAGGTATACATACCCTAACCCCCTCTGGATTTGAACTTGTAACCTCTTAGAAAGAAACACATGTTCTTAACCATTAGGCCCACTCAAACTGTATTAATAACATGCAAGTCAACACATTAATAATACTACTTACAATCTTTACTTTTCACATAAATCTTCAATGATTAATAACACTAAACATTATAGGACATTAATAACACTCCTTATAATATTCAATTTTCACTTAAATCTCATTTTCCTATATGAAATCTATTTCCTTATCCAAAATCTCTTAAAATATATTAATCTTATTTAATATGATTTATTTTAATGTAAATATTATTGTTTGTTATTTATATTTACAAGAAATTAATAACAATATTTACTTTTCACATAAATTTCAATTTCAATGTAATATGTAAAATCTATTTTTTTCATAACTTTAAAAAAATATATATGTTAATATTATTTAATATAATTTATTTTAATATACAAATTTATATTTATATATAAAAATTACATTCCATTATTAAATTTATTATAAAATATTTTTAATTATTTAAATTTTTAATTCTAGATAATTAATATATATAATCATTCTTTCTCACATTTAATTTAAATCACTAAACTATTTTTTATATAAAAATAATAATTTGAATTCCGTAAAATTCTTTCGAGATTTGTATTGTTAACTTTTGTTAACATGTTATTATCTACGACTTAGAATTCTTGTGATAAATTCATTGTTTCATCGACCTTGTCAATACACCGACGCCCCATTAAGCACATTGATATATATTTATTCTAACGCACGTGTTCGAAGTGTTGCATAAGTACCGTTGAATGGACCCCTCTATGTATCGTTATATAATACAAAAGCCAACTTAGAGTTAAAATGTATTAAGTTATATGTCATCGTTTAAAAGGGTCATGTGGGTACTTGGGTACTTATGTGTGTGAGTACATTTTTTTCCCATGGAAATTTTTTTCAATTATATTAAAATATATATATATATATATATATATATTTTAGTAAGATTATAAAAGCTAAAAACTTTTAGTATCAAATATATCTAGCATTTATATTGTTCTTTTCACTTTTAAAAGTGTGAAAGATCAAAATAGTAGTACACAAGTTCGAAGTTGAGTGATTTAAGAAGAAACAAAAAAAAGAGAAAACTCCAGTGTTTTGACTGTCTCAAAATTGAATCTTTTTATGTCCTAAAAATAGAAACATTACTAATAAGCTTTTCTTTGCAAGGATAGACTGCTAGATACAAATAAAATGTAAGTACTAATAAAGATTTAGAAAATGTGGGGGGCCCTCATGCCCATCTAGCCAGTTATTGTAAGTGATTAAACCAGCTTGTTTCTGGAGAGCGGTCTTTGAAAGAAAATCAACATCCTTGTTGTGCTCACGATAGGTGTGTTTGAAGTTGATATGCCTGAAATTAGTTTGCAGCTCTCTGACTCTTTCCTTCCAGCCTAGAAGAGAAATGACCTGGAGTTTTCCCCTGCTATTTAACTAGTCTATAACAATTTTGGAGTCCCTAAATATTTGTAGAGCATCAATGTTTAATCTATAAGCCAGGTCGAGAGTAGCCCAGACCCCCAATAATTCAGCCCTGGTATTGGTACCTGGGCCACAGTTGAAGGTCCATCTGTAATGAGAGTTCTTCGAAGTCCGTAACAAGCCCCCTGCTCCACTTTGTAGACCATTTGACTGCGTTGTGCCATCAAACCAGCCTGTAGGCAAACCCTCTGGAATGTGTGTCTTAAATTTTGTTTTGATTACCTCTTGTCTTGGATGTAGAGTTGTCCAATTAGTAAGCATACCAAGTGTTTTGTAGACAGTTGCAATTGGGGAAGGAGACCCGTTTTCGAAGACTTTTTTAGTTCTTTCCAGCCACACGAACCAGCAAAATAATGATGGAAGAGTTTGATAGTTTCGCTCATTTTTGGTCCAGGTATCAAAGCAGTCAATTAATGTGTTCCCATCCCAAGGCAGTAAAAATATTTTGTTCCCCAAACTAGTCTAGTGAAGGGGCACTTGACAAATAGGTGTACCATTGTCTATGCATCCCTGGAGCACAAATGGTAGATGTTGGGTCCAACCCAGCCTTTCCTTTACAAATTGTCCCAAGTATGGAATTTATTTTCAAAAGAAAGCCAGATGAATAATCTGATTTTTTTAGGTATGTTTCAGGACCACAATTTTCTTCTCCAACCACCTGAATTATGAACCCAAAGAGTGTTTGAGATTGCTAAGTAGACATTTTTTACTGTGAGAAGGCTCGATTTGTCACCCCCAGTCCACATGAGCTCGTCCTCTTTGTCTTGAAGTTGTACACCTGATCTTGAAAGTTCCATACAAAACACATCCCACTCCAAAGCTAATGCAGCTGGAAGTCCAATTTCATCACTAGTTTTCAGACAGTCAGATAGGATCCCGGGTCAAGAGTTGCCTTTCACTTGAAAAAGATAACTAATGTTTAATGAGTTTAAAAGTGTAAGAAGTTGTGGAGATAAGAAGGAGGATACCCCCAGTCCTAGGATACTATCCTTGCCAATAATAAATGAGTGTCATGGCCCCGGACTCCAACAAAGCCAATGAGTAAGCAAATTTATCGATTTTACCAGGTTTCTCCAAGTGTGTGAGGCCACTCTCGTTGTGTTAGCAGTTATTCTAAACCAGGTGGCCACCGAACAGTGGGGGAGGTATTTGTCTTTGATTATAGAGTGCCAGATTCCATCTTTTGTTAGCACACTCCAGAGGGAGTTTGCGGCCAGAGATTTGTTAAAAAGAAAGATATTCTAATCCCCTAGCCTCCTTTATGTTTTGGTTTGGCTAGTGAATCCCAACTGTAAAGATGTAGGCATTTAGAATCGGTACAACCCGACCAAAGAAAATTGTAGGTCAATTTTCTTAGCTTGTGTAAAACAGTGATTGGTATTGTTGCTAAGGCCATCCAATAAACTGGATGTCCTTCTAAAACTGCTTTGATGAGCGTGTAACAACCTCCTAAGGAGAGCCATCTATTGCACCAGTGGCTAATTCTTTTCTCCACCTTTGTAACAATCCAGTTCCAATCAGTTACCTTATATAAGTCGGCTTTGATATAATAACCAAGGTACTTAAATCCTTCAGAGAGATGCACAAAGTTATAAGGGAAGAGTTCTTTTAGCAGTTCCAGAGACTGCTCATGAATTATGGCATAATGGAAAGTCGACTTTGTCCAATTTATCAGCAAGCTCATAGCACTACAGAAGGTGAGAAAAATGTCATTTATTTCCTTCCATTCCTGTATAGAGTCGTTTGTCATAATTAAGACATCATCAACAAATAAAAGATGTAATATCTTAACTATCCTGTAAACTTTAACCCCAGATAGCTTCCCTTCCGTCTGACCATTTTTTAGAAGCAATCTTTAACCTTCCATGACCAAGATGAACAGAAGAGGAGAGAGCAAACAACCCTGCCTCGGACCTCTACCACTAAGAGAGAAAGGTGATGTTTCACCATTAACCAGGACAACAAAATTGGCATTTATCACGCAGCTCATGGTCTATTTTATAGACTGTTGACTGAAACCTGATTGAATCAAGATCAATCAAAGGAAGTCCCAATCAATGCAGTCAAAGGCTTTCTTGAGATATAGTTTCAAAATAAGTGACTTAGAATTCCTCGTCTTTATACTGTGCAAGCATTTATGGGCCGTGCCAATGGCGTCTAAAATCTATCTGCCCTTTAAAAAACCCATTTGTTCGCCCGATAGAGATCTCGAGAGGACATGTTTTATCATATTTGCAATAATTTTATAGATCAATTTATAACACAGGTTGCAAAGAGAAATAGCTTTGTAATCGCCGAAAGATGTGGGGTTGTTTTCTTTTGGGATCAGTGTCGGAAGGTCGAATTTAATGAACTAGACACTTTTCCTCTTAACCTGGAATCTTCCAACAATTCCAGAAGTTCATCCCCAACTAACTAAAAGAAATGTAAAAATAATTCTACAGTCCAGTTGTCAGTGCAAGATACCAGATATATAAAATATGCAGAACAAAAATGAAATGCTAGAAATAACAGAATAACAGTAAAATATCCAGCATAATCTTCACAATACACAGAAATGATATACGAAATAGCAACAGAAATAGCATTTGATTCAGATAGCAATGTTCACAGGCCTC
The DNA here is from genome assembly GCA_009831015.1 of Picea engelmannii. NCBI lineage: Eukaryota > Viridiplantae > Streptophyta > Pinopsida > Pinales > Pinaceae > Picea > Picea engelmannii. The sequence goes on along the minus strand of ML779891.1, from coordinate 143,695 downwards.
TTCGAGGGGGCAACCTCCAA
>ML779891.1:111571-138272 GCA_009831015.1 Picea engelmannii | reverse complement strand
GAAGATCCTTCTAGAAGCGGAAGCTTCTATTAGGTCTTCTTACATCCGCCTTATTCTATTTTATTGAAAGGTCTTATTAATATTGACCTTTATTACATCCGAATACATTGATCTACCTATGTGCAGGTTAGGACCTTAACAGTCAGGGCCTAGACTTTTATCTTTTGCTAGCGACTTTAGAACATCCCAAACTTCCTGTAATGTACATGGGCTATCCAAAAGGTTTGAGTCCTCCAATGTGACTGAACGTGGGAAAAGTCTGGCCACCTTGAATGAATCATGTAGATTAATGTGTTCATCCGCCCCATAAAAAGATTTGTAGTAGTCTGTCACTGTTGCTTTTAATGCTTGTTGTCCCTTGTGGATGAATCCTGACTCATATTTGATTTCCCCAATGTGCTTTTTGTTTCTACTAAAACTTGCAAAGCGATGAAAAAAATTTGAATTTTGATCGCCACATTTAATCCAAGTAGCCATGCTTCGTTGTCACCACAAAACTTCTTCTGCAAGGAGGATCTGGTTCCGTTTAGTTTCCAATTGTTTCAAGGTGTTATCCCTGCCACGGAGCCCGCCTTCTTGTATGTCTGCTTGTAGGAAGGCTAATAGATCAATCTCCAACTCTTTCAGTCGGAGTAATTTTTGTTTTCTAAAATTTTTGGCCCAGTGATTAATACAGAGTTTTAGAGTCTTGAGCTTCCAAACAAATCTTTTTTGCACCCCCAACTCAATCAAAAAAATGGTATCTTTCCAGACATCCTTAACAATGGAGTTGAAATCTGACTCGAGCAGCCAGCTCGAATTGAACTTAAAAGGAAACTCCTTCGGTGTAGGAGGAGAGTCCAATTGTAAATGGATCAGGGCATGATCCGACAAAAAAGAATTATCGACCCAGATCCTGATCCTTCCATCTTAAATAGCTAAGTCTTCTGACAAAAGAATTCGGTCTAGTCTTTTTGAGATAGCCTCCAAACCAGAACGACCATTGCGCCAAGTTGGTACTAAATCATCCGGAGGGAAGTCCACTAGTAAGTGTTCTTGTAGGAGCATAATAAAATAACCAGCCAAAGGGTCCAAAGATGTCGAAGCTCCCCACACTTCTCCAACATTTGTAGTAAAGTTCAGATCCCCTGCTACAATCAAATTTGTGTGATCAAGTAGTCCCCTAACTGCCACCTTGTCCCAAAAGATTTTTATGTCTAAGCAGGGTCCATAAACATTAAGTAGAGTGATCGGTTGCTCGTTCCAAAGACTAGTACCTGTCAGGAGGATACCACCACAGCAAAGGTAAGGGGCCAAAGTAAATTTTGTAGGATCCCAGGTAACTGCAACTCCCCCCGAAGTACCTAAAGATATAACTGCACAGGTATGTCAGTTAGGACAGAATTTGTTCAAAAATATCCTTACTTTTAATCCATCAACCAACGCTTCTTGTAGGAAGATAATATCCGGGGAAGTCCTGGTAAGCAGTCTTCTAAAGGAGGCGGATTTGAGGGTCCCCCCACCCCTCTGATATTGAGGGAGAGAAAAATCGTGGTTTAGCTGTCGCAAGGGCTTTCATGCCTCTAAGCACCCTGAGATCAATATGTGGATTATGGTTTGTAGCTGGAAGAATGGCAGTAGGACCCGCTTTCCGGCGAGCACTCCTAGTTTTAAAGGGTGAGTGTTCAAAACCTTTTCCCTTCAATCAGGAGTAGTATTTTCCTAGGTCCTCCCCTATGTTGTCAAGACATCCTGAGGCCACACCCGACTCCTGTGGTCGAATAACAACTCTCCCCAAGTAAGTAGGAAGTGGGATGGGAGTAAGTTCTTCTCTGTATGACGGGACCAAACTGTCCAAAACAACTCCTAATGAGCTATCCCCAGGCTCTAATTCTCTCAATCCTGGGTTGAGGGAATCCCCAATCGGCTCAAAAGACTCAACACCAAGGCCCCTCACAATCTCCAAAGGAAAGGTAGGAGAGTCGACAAAAGTGGAAGGTACCCGTAGAGTCTCTCCCATAGGACTATCGGGAACCCAAGGAATCAAGGAGTCTGGTGATATGAGGGCTTGTTTCCCCCTCCTCAAAAAGGTATCGACGGTAGCAATTAGAACATATGTACTATGTTGAATCGATGATAAATCCCCCAAGTGTGTAGATGGGTTACCTGAAACCAGAGTAGAAGAGCAGTAGAATAGTTCCTTTTCCCAAGCAGTCAACGAGAAGTAAAAGGATGGGCATATAAGTTTTAACTTACCAGTGATTGAGTCTGAGACCTTACTGTCACCTGCTACAAAATAATCTGAGAAAGAGGCCTGTGAGTTCACTCCTAGAGAGTCGAGTCTAGAAGATAGATCTAGCATTGTGTCCTTCGACTGCTCTTCTTCCACAGGACCCAAATAATGTCTCCTCAAATGACTTGTCTCTTTGCAGTAGGTGCACCGGAAGGGGATTCCCAAATAATCCAGATTTTGATGGATGATGTGTCCTCTCCAATCGATGTCAATGGATTCCAACAGTCCTTCATGGATGTCAAGTTCAACCAAAACCTTTGCCACCTTTTTTATTGGTGTTGCAAGAGCCTTTGAATCCACACTAATAAACCATCCAAGAGCATTTCCAACTTCCTCCAAGGCTTTCTCGTGCCAGAGATACAAAGGTCAACCGGGTAAGTGTACCCAAAAGTGTCGCAGACGAAAATAGTCATGTGAAGGATCAAAACTGATACGCCACCTTTTTCAGCATTAAGCTGCCACTGTCTAGTAGCCATAGTCAGTCCAGGATCAGAGTAGAGTCTTTAGGAGAACGAAAGTGGAAACTGAGCCACCCTCTCGTAATAAAAGAAATCTCAGGCATGTATCCAAGCAGTGGCCGCCAGGAAGTCTGCACCTAAACTTCCAAGTCAGTTTTGCAAAGATGTCGATAGGAGACTCTACCTACAAGTATACACAAAGCCAAAGTTACTGAGTCTTCCAATCCTATGTCTGCTCCAAGCACCATCTTTTTTTTTGTCTTCTTTGAGGACCAAGGTCTAAGAACATACTTTTTGCTACCTGTAATAGTGTGTGATCCCTTCATCCGAGGGTACCTGGCAGTTCCTAAAAAGTCCTAGTCCACTAAGGGAGTAGTCGCACCGCTTAGTTCTGAGTTAAGTTCTATGGGGAGTAGTGGTCGAGCTACAGATGGAGCAACATGATAGTGATCAGGGGAAAAAACCTTGTGAGGCTCAAGGGAGGGCTTATAAGAAATATTTCGAGGAGAGAGTAAACGATTTGACTGCTCTGAAACTACGAAAGGTGAAGAACTAGAGGGAGGGGCTAACTGGTTTATCAGAGGTTGAACAGAGGGGATAACTTTGTCCGAGGGAGCGACCGGAGGTAATCTAGAGGTAATGGACGATCCAGAGATGGAATGTAGGCATGAATCCCCCTACAGCTTGGAGTTATGTTGCACACGATAGGTGAGATTGTTCATCGAGGAGAAGAGGCCCGCATTGCACGTCTCGTGGGGGCGTAAACCGATGCCACCTAAACTCCACTATAGTATCGTAAAGGGCATGAGTAAAACAGAGCAGCAGAATAAATGGTGAAGTTAAAAACCCTGGTGTGAAGTGACAGTTTGGACTGTTAGGAAAAGATAGGGAAATTAACTACTGAGAAGTGATAAGAAGTCTGACAGTGTTGGAGTTCTCAACTAAAAAGGTGGAATAGTTGTGTCCTCCGCTAAAATCTGGAAGTGAGATATCTCCCCTAATCGTAGATGGCAGTAATTCCAACGTCGGTGTAGTGGGAAGAGTATACGCCAGTGTGTAGGGCACCCGAGGTCCCATGAGTGTTCAACAAAACATTAATCTACCTTGTCTGCCATTGAAGTGTAGTTGCAGGTTTTTGAAAATTCGAATTCCCTCCTTTTACCATCTTCTTACACCTATCTATTTTGATGATGACTTTCTACCTATTTGTGTGAGTACATAAACAACCCCTAACTTATCATTTGTATGTACACTTTTATGATGGCCCTTAGTACCTTCTGATTTAATCTTCTATGCACCTTATGTTTCTTCCTTTAATTGTGTAGGCTTAAACATTGTAAGTTCTCATAACTCTAGTGTTTAATGATAGTCTAACTTTTCTATGCGCCTCCTAATCATTTGAAAATTGAAAATTACAAAATTGGGTTATTAATGCTTATTGCAATCAAAATTAAGATCAAGCTCTTATTTATTCAACTTTCATGGAATCGAAGTTTAAAATTAAGTGTTTGTCAAGTTGGAAATATAAGCAACAGTTTAATATCGCATGTTCAATGATATCAAGATTGGTGTCTTTTTTTTTCCTTTGTTTCTAGACAAAACTCTTGATTTACATAGGTGTGTCATTTTCTCCTTTGTGATTTGATTCCACCATAATGGTTTCTCATGGAACTATCAAACCCTAAGGTTGGAAATCTAAGCAATGAGTCAAGATTACATGTCGAATGACATCATAGTTTGTGTCTTCCTTTCCTTTGCTTGTAGAGAGATCTCTTGACATACATAGGTGCATTGTGTGCTCCTTCATGGTCTGAATCCAACATACTGGGTTCTCATGAGAACTATCAGATCTCGATGTTGGAAATATAAGAAACACATCAAAATCATACGTTCAATGACACCATAGTTATTATCTTCCTTTCTCGACATAATTCATGGCCCACATAACCACATAAGATCTCGACGTTGGAAATCTAAGCTATGATTCAAAAACATGTGCTAAATGAAATCATTCTTGATGCCTTCATTTTCTTTGCTCCTAAACAAAAGTCATGACTCACATAGGTGCATCATTTGCTCTTTCCATGGTTTTAGTTCACTGTAATGGGTTCTCGTGGGAACTATTGCAGCTTGAGGATGAAATTCCAAGCAATGAATCAACATCACATGTTGAATGATATCATAGTTAGTGTATTCCTTTCCTTTGTTCCTGCATAGAACTCTTGACTTACATAAGTGCATTGTATACTCCTACGTGATTTGACTCCACTATGGTGAGTTCTCACAAGATTTATCATAGCTTGTGATCAGAAATCTAAGCTATGAGTTGGTATCACATGTCAAGTAATATCATAGTTGTTTCCTTCTTTTCCTTTGCTCCCGAATAAAACTCTTGACTTACATGGGTGCATCATTTGTTCCTCCATGATTTGAGTTCTCCTCAGTGGGTTCTTATGAGAACTAAAGAGCTTAAGGTTGAGAGAGAAATGCATTATTCATCACACTTTCACATGTTGATATTGATGTATAATTGTTTGGTTATCCTAACATGTTTATGGGACTTTAAAGAATGTGCACAAACTAACCATGTATTTGTGTCAACTTCCAATTCAATTTGGCTTCATTCACATAAATAAAGTTGACTTTAATCAAGTTAAGCCCAAGTCGAGTTGCCTTTGTTAGGTTTGTTTCCTATAAAGACTTCGTCAAACTAAATTAAAAATCTATCACTCAAATAAATTGAGTCGTAAGCGTTGCAATTTTATAAATATATAACATGTTACAAAACAACAAAAACAAGATTAAAGAAGTTGAATGACTGCACAACACATAACTAGATCTTTTTATTAATTTGTGATTAAAATTGTTAAAAAACATAAATCTTTATTAGAAATATTATTGATGCATGTCCTCCCATTCATATACTAAGAACAACAACAATATTCCCAATAAAAAAAATATTAATGTGTTCTTAACTAAACCATGAACATAAAGTTGAGAATGTACTTGTTAATATATATATATATATATATATATCATTGTTTCAAACTACCAACCATAAAACAAGAAATCAATGTTTATTCTAAATAAGCAAACAACGGTATGAGAGTAAGTCTCTTATTAACTTGTCAAATTAACAACTTGGACAAATGAGCTAGAAATTGAGTTGTATTTTCAATACCCATCCTAGCTAATATCCTAAAACAATTAGTTGTCCTTCATTGATAAGAAGCTCCCCCTTCTTATGATTCGTTAGTACTACACAAAACCTTTTCCTACGCCTAAAAAACACATTAATGGGTGTTTTTCTCGATTTCTCCCATTATTGAAAGCATAATTATAACTTGCCATAGCTATTGATTCACCTAACGTAATTAGGTATTCCAAACTATTAGATGGAGGCATACCAAAGAATCTTCTTTTCGTAACCTTCAATTACATTAGTTTTATTTCCTTCCTCTAGTTTTTATTGCTTAAAGCAACTTGTTGTCATTAGCATTGATAACATCATTTGCTTCGTCATCAACATCATTGTGTTTTAACAAGTTTGTAGAGCCTTTTTTTTTTTTGCAATCATGTGAAATATGTCCCTATTTACCACACTACATACAATTATCTATCTTCCCTTTGCATCAAGACTTCATCTGCTTGATTTCTCCCATTTATGTTTCTTCATGTTTACAAATAAAGTTTGAAAAGTCATTCACATGAACATCACTACTCCTAGTTATCTTATCTATTCAAAGATAACATCAATCATAGTTTCTAATGTTGGGTTGATAAATTACCAAGGGTAAATGAAACATGTGATGGTACCATGTTATTCAATGCAACCACTATTGCATCAATAAGATTTCTTATACTTACAAGCATAAGATTTCTTATACCTACAAGCTAGTTAATCAAATATTTAAGGTTTTTAACACGGTTTGCTACACTTTCACATCTTGAAATGTTAAAGTTGAAAAGTTTTTGTTTTAACAAAACTTTAGCATTATGGTCTTTAAAACAAACAAGCTTTTCGATGTCTCCTAAACTTTTTTGGAGATATTTAGAAAACACACGAGGTGGATTTGTGTATCAAATAAACCCAATTAAATGAGGGCTATGGGTTTGTTTTCCTTAATTTCCTATAATGTCTCAAGTTTTTTCCCTTTTGAATATTCTAAATTTGTTTACGCAATGTTGTGCATAGTTAATAAAAGAATCAAGTATATCTTAGTATGAGCACCTAAAGGGGATGTGATAACACCATTGGATGATGATAAACCTAGTTAATTATGTCTCTCGTGTATACCTTCCTTATTTATCTTGTCATTACCCTAACCCTTCACTCTTTTATAATATTGATATTGAGCATAACCCATAGTCTAATTGAGCCTCAAGGATCACCTCAAGCATTCAGAGACAAATGTGAGATCTCTCCCCCAAAGTTGCAAAGGTCACGGGTTCGACTCTCTTGATCCTTGTAAGTTTGGGCTCCACAATCAAGGTTGACATTTTACCTTGTTTACCATCCATGGATCATGGGGAAGTACTCAGAGTGTTTTCTGTGAGGGTTTCATTGGGAAAAAAACTATAGTCTAATTCAAGATAGGAGAAGTGGGCCTAACCATCTCCTAGGAAACTACCTCCAAAATTATGAGAATTTGTCTCCACATTATTGTAACTAGGAGAAGTTGGATTAGGATTCTCTTGCCACCTTCCACTCACTCCAAGTCAAAAAAAATTGAACAAGGAGAGAGGAGTCTTTTTTGGAAGCTTTAGAGAAGAGATAAAGGGAGTTTTAACTTGGAAAAAGGGAGATGTCATACTATCAGATTGAATATCCCATGAAAGAAAGCCATTAGAGCCTTGTGAAGAGGAGGAGAAAGGGAGGAATCCATAGAAAATACAAAGAAATGAATGGTGTGCAACAATCGAAACTGGATTGAGTAAAGAGAGACCCTTAGAATCCATGAAGAAAGAAAATTATAAAATGCCCAAGAACCAAGAGAAATTATGTTGGAATTTGATTTGAAATAGATAGCAATTTGGAATTTTTGTAAACACACTAAAAAGCACTAGAGGGAAGAAATTACGAGGCACTATTTAGTAGAGAAGGGATTATCCTTCTTGTGTTGTGCGAGGTAGGTATTGTGAGTGCCAAATGTTGGTTTGGTTAAACAACTCAACAATGGGTTGCTCAATTGATCTCTTATTGCCTTTTGGGATGGGGAGGTTGATATGAGAGTTCATAATTAGTCTTTTCTCCTTAGCGCTTTCATAAACCTGGCTAGTGGTGGCATGCATCGGTTCGAGATTTTACTGGCCTAAAAATTTGCCTCTTCCTATTGAACCTTGATTTATATAAACAACATCAAAGCTATGCACGAGGCAATGTGTCTTCTAATGTATCATGCTCTTTGGAAGAAACCTTGATATGTATAACACAAGCTTGAAGCTTGGCCACAGCTATGGAATTTTTCAAAATTGTATTATTTTTTAATGACAATAAACAACCCAAATTGCTTATTCGTGCATGTATCTAAGCCTATGAGTATATTAGGGTCATTTGCAAAACCTTAATGACACTTTATTATAATTCAAAATCATTTTCCTTAATGGTTTGGGAAGCCCATTATCATTCTAGATTTTGCATTATGGAACTAAAATAGGGCATGCTTGGTGGCCTCATATTTTATGGGCTTTGTACAATAATATCCATTGGCCAACATGAGAATAGAGTCGCATCCATTTTCCATATCCTTCTACAAATTTGTATTCCCCTCCCATCCATTTTGAAATCTCATCCTTCTATGTTGGCAATGCATTGCATGTTCGATTGCGGATTGAGTTATGTGGAGCTTAATGCAACATTTAAAATGATTATATGTCAAACATTAGGGCAATATAATATATTTCTCACTTAGAATATGACGGAATGAAGAAGAACATTGTTTTGTATGGGCAATTCCACATATATAAACTACTATTTATTGTCGCAACAAAAACAATTTTAAAGGAGGTCTAGATTGCAGCATGGATTACTAAGTATTGACATAAATATGGGCTTTACATATGTTGGTTGCATGATTGAATCATTAAAAGACACTTTAGCCTCTCTTTTTTTAACATAGAGGTGATGTCTCTAAGAGTTGAAAATGGAAACTACGAGGAACATAATTCAAAGTGGAGAAGAGCTCAATGATGTCTTTAAGAGAATTTTTAGGTATCATTTCAACCCTACTGGCAAAGGGAAACACTCTTATCATAGTACAAATCCCGGTGAAAGGATTAATTCTCATAATGGAATCATATAAACAAATGAAATACTCAAGGCGACTTGAGCCACATGGAACCTAGAGATAAACCTGAGAAACAAGGAATAACCCAAAGTATATTTTTATGTTGTCATAGATGAAGCATAAGTGTGCTCTTGATAATTTTATTGATTTTCAAGCATAGATGATTACTCTATGGTGTTGAGTGTTATGGTCCCAGCTTTATTAGGTTTGCAGATACTAGTCTTAAATCCTACATGAATGAGAATAAATCATATGCCAATTGAAAGGACCTCCTTACACTAATGATTATCTACCATAGACTTATGATCCTTAGACTAAGTCAAATAACATGGTTTTCAAATCCATTCCTTTGACCTCTTCTACATTAGTGGGTTGGGACACAAGCTTTGATTTTATTTGAGCACTCTAATCGCTCAATTGTAGTTAAGACTTGAAATACACATTATTAAGTCTACAACTCTCTAATATCAACGTCTCAAATAGCAATTCCAATGCTATCTAAGAAAGCAGTGGTCATGTGAAAATATATGTAGCACCGATACTTCCTTCATATAGAACTATTGGGAAGCATGTGTGGCAATTTGGCAATGTAGTTACCAACTTGCTTCCTCAATACCGCGAGTAAAGTTTGCCCAACTTGGATAGTGTCAGGATAATAGATCTCAAAACTAATGTAATATCCACTAAAAGCATTGGGTATCATGTCTAAGTACATGGTGAGTCGATAAGTGAATCATTATTTCATGATTATTAGAGTTAACATAAAGACAAACAAATAGATCAGTAGATCTCCATTTGATGATTGAATACAAGAATGCCATTGCACTTTCCATTTTACCAATTCCTCGGGATTGGTGGATCTACACTCATTACCTTCAACTATCTTCTAAAAGCCCCTCTCGATAAGATGAAAATATTGTTGGCATTATTGATTATGTGTTGTCATTGATAGCAACATGAGTCAAACATGTATAATAATCAGAGAAAAGGAAGATCACCTTGTGCTAGAAGTAATTCGTGATCATTGTTGATCACGATAGGATCAAAAGTGTGTTGAAGAATATTTATGTCAACAATACTTAGCCAACAAAGCATTGTCAGGCTCCCCCTTGAGTCACACTACTTGCGCAAAGTTTCACTTATTCTCATTAAATATTGACACATTTTTTGTAAATAAATTTATTGTGACGCTTGACTTATTACTAAACATAACCCTTTACTCACTCTCACATTATTCACATTGTCTTATTTCTCCAATGACACACACATGTCCAAACACCCTTTTGTCACCCTCATTGATATATGCACTACCTTATTCATTATATAAAAGAGAGAATGAATAATTATTTTAAAGGTTAATTATGACCATATTATATATTTTAAAGCCATGTCATATTCCACCCAACATACCTCACTTTCCAAAAGAATGTCTCGTGACTTGGCCTCCATAATGTAACAAAAGGTAATGTCACGTTTCCTTTTGTTATAACTTAAACATTGTACCATGGCTAAAGTAAGGATATATATTATTATACCTGCCTCTCGTAGGATATATATCAATCGATATATATATCAATCGATTTGTAGTTGAAGATTTTTGGTTTAAAATTTTTAAGGTTTAAACATTATCTTTGATTTAAATGAAAATTTTAAGGTTCCTATTAATGTTGAAATAAAATTTTATTTCAAATTTACTTTTTGTAAACTAAAAAAATATTTTCTAAATTTTTAAATGAGTTATTTTTAATTTTTGATTGGTGAAAAGTGTTCATATGACTAATTTTTCTATCTAGATGTAACATTTCAAAAAAAATTGCAAAAAACTAAATAAAATAAAAGAAAATAACTTAAAATTGACATGTTGAAGTCATATTTATTAATACCCAATTGAGGTGGACCGCTGTCAAGGACAATTAATATGTGTGATATGACTAATTTGGAGGCCACAAGTGTGAGTGGCTTATTAATGGAAATGAATAGCATTGAAAGGTTGTATACATGTCTTGCTACTTTTCACTTAGGTGGAGTGTATTGGTTCAAGGATACTGCATGGGTATGATAGATTTATTCATTTCATCTCTTATAATTAACCAACATTTATATTTAATTCAATTTAAAAAAAACTATTATTTTCATTTATTGAAGAGGTTTCATCTCTAATAAAGTTATTAAATTTCCTTTTTATTATAGCGATAATTAAAATAAATATTTTTTTAATTAATAATATGGATATTTTACTATATAAAAATTGATTAAAAGAATGTGAATTTTATTTTTTTAAGTTTTATTATTTATAAAAGTTTGATTAATATTGAATTGGGGTGAAAAAAATATTTTCTTTTAAGTTTTATTAAATACAAAATTATTTAATTATTTAATTACAACATTATTATTATTTATGTAATTATAAATATATTTTATTATTATTGTACTTGTTTAAGTTAAAATTAATTAGTTGAAATTAGATAGGTTTCACATTTTCTTGATTAGAAGTTAAAAGTTGTGTATTCTCTATGGATAGGAATAATATGCTAAAACTTCAATTTATACTTATGATTTTGTCAATAGTTATTAACACCTAGAATTTTCCAAATCTATGTTAATTACTTCTCTTTTGTTTTTAGGCTATAAGTAATCTCTTTTGTTTTTAGACTTTCATAATTGCTTTAAATTTTTGTTTTTTATTGCATATAACTACTACATTGAAACATTTTTAAGAAACGGGTATAAGCAACGTTGCTGCTAATTTCGCTTGTTATATCTTGTCTTTCCCACATAATAACTTTACCACTTAATTTCATCTCATGCAAATGTTTCCATGCCCTCTCTAGCTAATGAGATATCATGGGTTATCGAGATCATATTTATGGCAATAAAGTAATGGAGCATGATGCAAAAGGAAAAAATTGAGACATGTGGTTTTTTTTCTCTCCACTCAATATTTTAATTACAACATAGAATTATACCATTGTTTTTTTTGTGGCTTTGGCATTATCTTTGTGCAAAGTCATAAACAAAAGGGGATATCGCTATGTTAATTAAAGAACGGATTGGAGAATGCCTTAGCAAAGGAAATATGTATAACATGGAAAATCTATGAAATAGTCAAGAATATGTTTGAAATTGATATGAGCAAAACAAATACGAAGATATGTATTCAAACAAAGACAAACTTCAAGTATTTTTCAGCAATTGCAAATGTCAGACTGGGAAGTTTTCAAGGTCTTAGAGTGTGTTGACATCATACAAGCGTTATGTCCTTGAGTATGAAAACTAGAACGAGACAATGGATAAACATTTGAAGTGATCCAAGTTTATAACTGGTTATGGACCCGAAGCATCCAACATAGTGAAGGAATATGAGTGTAGTCGACTTGCTCATAATTTTTCTTATCGAATTTGGATGATACCTTGAACTTATTGAAATTAAAAGGATGACCAAATAATTAAATGCATAACAAAATTATGAGAGGAAGATAATTCAAAGCGTGAATCTGCATAGAGTTCGTTGCGAGAAATAGAAAGTTATACAAAGCCATTATCGCCCAACTGTCTCAAGATTTATTACGTCTTTTGATGATGATTCAACAATTAAAATCAAACATCGCCATCAACAATTCCATTGTCCTTCACAGGTCACCGCGTTATAATTTTTGTTGGGGCGTCACTATTGTCTTGAGAAACTTTAACATTCAAAACACGTTTTGGCAATTATCTCCAAACACCTTTGACTATTCAAAAAACAATATTGCCATCGTTCAAGCAAGGTATTACAAGAGCAACCCATCAGATCCCTTGGAATCTGTTTTCAAGGGAGATATGGATCCCACGATGCCGAGTAGCATCTCGTCATTTTGTCTAGCGAAAAAGAGGAAGTCAATTGTATTTGAATTGTACAAAAGACTGCCAATTAAAAATTGTGCAGGTCAAAGGTGTTGGCTGCGTTGAAGAGCTTTGGGCGCTGGCCTTGTCCTCGCCTTGTGTTATCACCACCATCGCTCCATCCCATTTTGGCTAAGCTTTCTTCTTTCTTTTCGCTCTTGGTCTTTCTGTTGAACCTTGTTCTAGAATGGCTAAAGACCATATACTTGGAGAAATTTAACTGGAGATCAAAATCCTTACGGTTTAAAGTTGTTTCTTATTCGTTTTATGTCATTTTGGCTTTATCCATCTTTATTAATTCAACACTTTAAATTCAAAAGAAAATAATGCACTATGGTTATTATAACATGATGTATATATATGTTCCTCTCATTTTAGTTTTTTTTAGGTATAATCTTTTGTTATTTTGTTTACTTTTGTAATTAATTTTGTTTTAACTAAGTTTTTACTTATTAAAATACCAATCCTTTACATTGTTCTATAAATAATGTTTTATACCCAAATTTTGGTAGTTAATAAATCAATTTTTTATTGAATAAGATTATTCTTCTAATTAATCACTTTGATGCTAACTTTCTCTAACTTCTCGTCTCGTTAGTTTTGCTTTAGTTACTTTTTGCTAAAATAAATACAAAACATTATTTTAGTTGTTTAAATACTTTTAGGATTTAATTTCGTTATTACAAATGTATAAACTCCAACATAAAAGCATAAAAATCATAAATTAAAAAAAAATCAAATATTACTAAAAGTAAAATTACAAAGCAAAGGAATTTACGCTTGGACTGTAGGTTAGGGGAAATTTGGCCTCGAGTTCAATATGCCTTCTTGTCTGGGGCTTTAAGCTTAGAGTGATATTTCTGTCTCTTCTCACCTAGCCCCACTAGAGGTTGAAATGTCGATGTTGGGGACTCTCTAGTCCCTTAACGTCAACATATTTTTGGCGACCATACTGGGGATGACCGTTCAATGGTTCGTTCTTAGTTTTGTTTTAATTCTTTCAACTTTACTTTTATCCTCTCTAGACCTTAATGTCTCAATTGATTGGAAGCTTGTTTGGTGGTTGTAACCCTGTGGTTTCAACTACCAATCATGGGAAGGTAATTCACAAGTATGGAATCTTTGAATTTGAGGAAGACCTAAACAATTCCCCGTGGTTTGTGCCCACTCCCTTGAAGTTTGCCCACTCGGTTAATCCCTTACCTCACAAATTCAAGCAACATTTGCCTTTATTTCATGGCGATGGAACTGTTATAGTGGTTGAACATCTTCGTGCATTTTCAAATGCTTGCACCATTCTCAGAGTAAATGACAATGATAGTTGCATGCTTTTGTTCATGAATTCCCTTCAGGGCAATGCTGCTTCTTTATTTGCCAACCTTCCTGATGCATGCATCTCTACATGGTTTGAACTTTCTTACTGGTTTACTTCTACCTTTGGGCATTTGGATAATCCTTATGAGCATCTTAAGAGATTTAATCATTTATATATGAAGGATAATGAAGGGATTCTTGCATTTAACCTTAAGTTTATAAAGTTATATATTTCAATTCCTATGTCTATTCTCCCTACCAACTTGGTTGCCCTGTTGCATTACTACGAACTTCTACCTTCTCTTTACCGATGGCGATTGGAAGAAATGAATGTTCAAAACCTAGAGCTAGCTCTATTCACTTGCCTCAACTTCAAAGAGTGAATCCATAGAACATGTTTCTCCTTTGGTATTCATGATTTATATAAATATTTGTCTTCTTTGATCCTCGTCATCAAAAGTTTACAGGATCACATGTTCTTTCTTGAATCTCAATCTTCAAATCATGCTAGGAGTGTATCTCGGGAGCCCTCTCTCCTAGGGCCTATTTATGATGAAGTCACTATTTGTGGTCAAGAGCTTGGATGCAAAGAGGATCATGATTATATCATGATGCTTAGTGATCAATCCACCTCTCACATCCCAAACATCACCCTTCTTAAACCTCATGAAAAAACTCAACCCCAAAATCATCTTTCATTTCAAAACTCTTATCCGCACGCATACGATGGTAATTTTGATTATGCAAATGAAGAAATCAATTAAGACTATATCAAACCTATTTATGACACGTTTTTATTTGTTGATGATGCTAGTAAGTGGTCAAGACAAGTTGATGAATACCCATATGACTTTCATGATACATGTGATGAGTCTGCTTCTGAAGATCTCCATGAATTCTATCTAGATCTTAAAATGTATGACATTATGGTTAATCCATTGTTTCAATCAAGAGAGGTTAGAGAATTTGATACTAGCATGCATATCCCTCCTAAGTGCACTTTTTCCTTCAATGAAGATGACTATTTTAAAGACATCCCTATGTTTTTCAAGACATGTTATGAATCTTCTTTGCATCATGACGACCTTGTTTCTGATAGAAAGGTCCTTAGAGATGATACTAATTTGTATGATGAATTCATGGATCATTCCTTTAAGGTACAAACCCTAAACCCTAAATCTAACTCAAGCGATACTTTCATCATTACTGGCAAAGCATCTGTTGGTTGGCATGTCTTGGAGATTGGTGATCGTTTCTTTTGGATATTGATTAGTCATTTCTCCTCATCATACACATATGTTGGTTGGAATGTTGGCAGTCCTTCCACGCGCATTTTTCAAGCCATAGGATCCACATGCAAAGCAAGTGACACATTCCTTTACGCTAAATTTCATCCAACCTGAGTCCAAGCTAATGGTTCTTTTCTCTTGTACATAAATAAAAATAAAAAATGAAAAATAGATATAATAATAATAATGATAAAAATTAACAGAAAGGGTAGATTAGTTTTCATTAACATCGCAATTATTCAATTATTTTCTCACTTTTGTTTTTATTATGTTTCTTTTGCTTTCTTTTCTTTTTTTCTTTTCGATGGTTAGAAGTGGTGGAGCAATGGTTGGTGATATTAAAAGGCTATCTGTATATTTTTTAACTGATTGACCAAAATTGTTTTGGTGGACAACAGATTTGCAGGGGACCAAATCGCCTTCTTTTGTCACAATTCCTCGCTTGTATACTATGTGCTTGCTAAGCGAGACATCCTCGCTCGTCTCAGTCGTCTGTCCTATCCCCATCTTCTTTCTTTCCCTTTCTCCGTACCCTCCATTTTGAGACGACTCCAGCATACACGTTGTGGATGCTCAATGTTAAGCTTGGGTTTTTCCCTCAAGACACATCCACCACAATTTTTCTAGCTTTCTAGTGGAGCAATGGTTGGTGATATTAAAAGGCTATTTGTATATTGTTTAAATGATTGACCAAAATTGTTTTGGTGGACAACAAACTTGCAAGGGACCAAATCACCTTCTTTTTTTGTAATTCCTCGCTTGTATACTATGCGCTTGCTAAGTGAGACATCCTCACTCGTCTCAGTCGTCGGTCATATCCCCATCTTCTTTCTTTCCCTTTCTCCATACCCTCCATTTTGAGACGACTCCAGCATACACATTGTGGATGCTCAGTGTTAAGCTTGGGTTTTTCCCTCAAGACACATCCACCACAATTTTTCTAGCTTTCTAGTCATTTTGTTAAGATTCATAGAGTTTGTCCCTCCAGGCTATACAACAAGACCAAACCCTCTCATACTTACCACTTTTCATGAATTATTCCACGAAGTCCCGATCCATGAATCCCTTGACCTCCATCGTGTCTCCCCCTATTGTATAACCTAGTCCACCTACATTCTTGACCTCTTCTTATCCCACACCAAGTCACCCTCAGTCCTTTCGATACGCTTCCCTTCCCCTTTCTTTCAGAGAATCAGGGATCGTAAGCTTATTGTTTAAAGCTTGCATGCCACTGTAAGCGACGCGCATCTGTTGGTTGACAATTGTTGATGAATATTTCTGTCAATAGTACTTAACCGACAAAACATTGCTAGGCTCCCTCTCGAGTCACATTACTTGCACAAAGTTTCGCTTATTCTCATTAAATATTGGCGCATTTTTCGTAAGTAAATTTATTGTAACGCTTAACTTATTACTAAGCATAGTCCTTTACTCACTCCTCGCATTATTCACGTTGTCTTATTTCACCAATAACACACATGTCAAAAAATTCTTTTGTCACCCTTATCAATATATGCAAACACCTTATTCACTATATAAAAAGAAAGAGTGAATAATTATTTTGAAGATTAATTATGATGATATTATATATTTTATATAAAAGAGAGAGTAAATAATTATTTTAAAAATTAATTAGGATGATATTATATATTTTATACAAAAGAGAGAGTAAATAATTATTTTAAAGGATAATTATGATGATATTATATATTTTAAAGCCATGTCATATTCCACCCAACATACCTGACTTTCCAAAGTATGTCTCACGACTTGCCACGTTATGTCCATAATGTCCAAAGTATGTCCATAATGTAACAAAAAGTTATGTCACGTTTCCTTTTGTTATAACTTAAACATTATCCTATGGCTAAAGTAAGGATATATAGTATTATATCTTGTCTTTTCCACATAATAACTTTAGCACTTAATTTCATCTCATGCATACATTTCCATGCCCTCTCTAGTTAATGAGATATCCTGGGTTATCGAGATCATATTTATGGCAATAAAATAATGGAGCATGATGCAAAAGGAAAAAATTTCACATTTTTTTTTTTTTTTTTTTTACTCAATATTTTAATTACAACATAGAATTATACCATGATTTTTTTATGGCTTTGGCATTATCTTTATGGAAAGTCATAAACAAAATGGGATATCGCTATGTTAATTAAAGAATTGATTGGAGGATGTCTTGGCAAAGGAAATATGTATAACATGGAAAATCTATGAAATAGTCAAGAACATGTTTGAAATTGATATGAGCAAAATAAATACGAAGATATGTATTCATACAAAGATGGATTTCAAGTATTTTTCAGCAATTGTAAATGTCAGACTGACAAGTTTTCAAGGTCTTAGAGTGTGTTGACATCATACAAGCGTTGTGTCCTCGAGTATGAAAACTAGAACGAGACAATGGATAAGCCTTTGAAGTGATCCAAGTTTATAACTGGTTATGGACTCGGAGCATCTAACACAGTGAAGGAATATGAGTGTAGTCAGCGTCCTCGGAATTTTTCTTATCGAATTTGGATGATACCTTTAACTTATCGAAATTAAAAGGATGAGCAAATAATTAAATGCATAACAAAATTCTGAGAGGGAGATAATTCAAAGTGTGAAATTGCATAGAGTTTGCTGCGAGAAATAGAAAGTGATACAAAGCCATTATCACCCAACTATCTCAATATTTATTACGTCTTTTGATGATGATGATTCAACAATTAAAATCAAGCATCGCCATCAACATTTCCATTGTCATTCACAGGTCATCGCATTATATTTTTTGTTGGGGTGTCACTATTGTCTTGAGAAACCTTAACATTCGAAACATGCTTTGACAATTATCTCCAGATACTTTTGACTATTCAAAAAACAATATTGCCATCGTTCAGCAAGGTATTACAAAAGCAACCTGTCGGATTCCTTGGAATCTTCTTTCAAGCGAGATATGGATCCCACGATGCCGGGTAACATCTAGTCATGTCGTCTAGCGAAAAAGAGGAAGTCAATTGTGTTTGAATTGTACAAAATATTGTCAATTAAAAATTGTGCAGGTCAAAGGTGTTGGTTGCATTGAATATTTTTGGGCGCTGGCCTTGTCCATAGATTTCTGATAAACTTGATCAAGAGCAACCAGAACCCATATTTAAGTTGGAAGACAAAACTTGTCTCTAGCATAGGAGTAACATCTAACTCCTCCCGAATGGTTTCTAATTGCGTCTTGAAGTTTGATTTGTGTGTAGTGAGGAAATGGAGGATGATGTAAACTTGAAATTTGATGATATTGATGCAACTTCGAATGGTGATCCTGACTTTGTAGCTCATGAAATTGATAATGATATGCTGGTAAAGCATGATACTGAAATTGGTGGCAATTGTCTAAAGGAAAATGTTGATAAGGATAAAGGCAGTTGACAAACTCAAAAACATTGTACATTAAGAACCACCGACACTCAAACTGGTAAAAGGCGGTATTCATGTGCACAAATTCCACCCCCCTTGCCTCATCGAGTACAAATAACACCTGAAGAGGTCTCCAAAGATTTCGGCTTAAAAACTTTAAGATCTGGACGATTGCTTGTAATACCACTGGCTCACTGGTGCAACCAAACAATTGCCTATGATTTGGATGGAGGTATTATCGCTAGTTTTGATGGAATATCTGAAGAGAAGGAATAAATTATGAAATTCATCAAAGAAAGGGGAAACTGTTGAGATTGTGTTTTTGTCGCGTGATGACAAGGAGAAAGACTTTGAGGATATTTATACAAGCATGCCATGGCTGACTTTGCCATTTGCATACAACACCGTAAAGGACTTGTCTCACCACATCTATGTTCAGAATATTTTAGTCTTGATTTATGCAGGTATCACAGGTCACGGACGTTGCACCAGAGTTATAATCTTCTCAACGTGGAAGCTACACCAACAAGTGTAAGATTTATTATCTATAAAGAACAACCGACGAAATGTATAATGATCCCTTCCATTTGTAAGTGGGAAGCAGACACGGGTAGCAAGATTCATTTGAGAAGGAAATGGATATCAGAGGAATCTATTTTTGATGAAATTGGAAGCATTTAAAAAAAAATAGTAATTATTCAAAATTCAACGTCTTTTTAATAACAATATTTCTAGACCCATTTAGTTTAATATTATATATTAAATGAACGATTGGAATTGGTTATAATCAAATCCTCTTTAGCTCGTTGATCCAAAAATTGCCATAACTGTTGGAACCATTCAAGAACTCAATAAAATTACCTCTAACCACTCAAACTTCTGATCAATCATTATTAAATGAATGTGCAACCAACAAATACATATAATTTTTTTTGGAGGAGAAAAATTTCAGAGAAGAAAACTTTGATAGAGGTATGAGGTATGCTTAGATCAGTGAGGTTTTTCTTTTAGATTTATCATCCATCCTCTCTTTCAGCAGGGATTGTTAGCAGCAACAGGTCTTGCGAAGCAGCGAATGGATGAAGCGAGGATAAGATTTGTTGGTTTTATATAAGGTGAAATATGTTCTTGTCAGTTTGTTGTATTTAAGCCTGATTTGATTTCAGCGCTGATCAGTTTCTGATGTGCAAGTCCTCGCCTTGTGTTATCACCGCCATCGCTCCATCCTGTTTTTGTTAAGCTTTCTTCTTTCTTTTCGCTCTTGGTCTTTCTATTGTAACCTTGTTCTAGAATGACTAAACACCATATACTTGGCCAAAGTCTTCGCAGGGATTTGTAATTCTAAAACTCTATGAATTATATGAGGAGAAATTTTAACTTGAGATCAAAATCCTTACGCTTTAAATTTGTTCCTTATTTGTTTTCTGTCATTTTGGCTTTCTCCATCTTTATTAATTCAACACTTTAAATTCAAAAAATAAAAAATAAATTCAAAAGAAAATAATGCACTATGGTTATTATAACATGATGTACATATGTTCTTCTCATTTTAGTTTTTTTAGGGTATAAGCTTTTGTTTTTTTGTTTACTTTTGTAATAAATTTTGTTTTAACTAATTTTTTTATTATTATTAAAATAACAATCCTTTACATTAATCACTTTTATACTAACTTTCTCTAGCTTATGGTTAGTTTTGATTTAGTTACGTTTTGCTAAAAAAAATACAAAACATTATTTTAGTAACATTCTCTTTAGTGGTTTAAACACTTTTAGGATTTAATTTCGTTATTACAAAGGTATAAACTCCAACATAAAAGCATAAAAATCATAACTTACATACAAATCAAATGTTACTAAAAGTAAAATTACAAGGCAAAGGAATTCACGCTTGGACTGTAGGTTAGGGGAAATTTGGACTGGAGTTCAATGTGCCTTCTTGTCTGGGGCTTTAAGCTTAGGGTGATATTCCTGTCTCTTTTCGCCTAGCCCCACGGGAGGTTGAAATGTTGATGTTGGGGACTCTCTAGTCCCTTGACGTCAACATATTTTTGGCGACCATACTGGGGACGACCTTTCAATGGTTTATTCTTAGTTTTGTTTTAATTCTTTCAAATTTACTTTTATCCTCTCTAGACCTCAATGTCTCAACTAATTGGAAGCTTGTTTGGTGGTTGTAACCCTGTGGTTTCATCTACCAATCATGGGAAGGTAATTCACAAGTATGGAATCTTTGAATTTGAGGAAGACCTGAACATTTCCCCATGGTTTGTACCCATCCCCTTGAAGTTTTCCCACTCGATTAATCCCTTACCTCACAAATTCAAGCAACATTTGCCTTTATTTCATGGCGATGGACCCGTTACATTGGTTGAACATCTTCGTGCATTTTCAAATGCTTGCATCATTCTCAGAGTAAATGATAATGATAGTTGCATGCTTTTGTTCATGATTTCCCTTCAAGGCGATGCCGCTTCTTTATTTGCCAACCTTCCTGATGAATGCATCTCTACATGGTTTGAACTTTATTACTGGTTTACTTCTACCTTTGGGCATTTGGATAATCTTTATGAGCATCTTAAGAGATTTAATCATCTATATATGAAGGATAATGAAGGGATTCTTGAATATAACCTTAAGTTTATCAAGTTATATAATTCAATTCCTATGTCTATTCGCCCTACCAACTTGGCTGCTTTGTTGCATTACTACGAACTTCTACCTCCTCTTTACCGATGGCAGTTGGAAGAGAAGAATGTTCAAAACCTAGATCTAGCTCTATCCACTTGCCTCGACTTCGAAGAGCAAATCCGTAGAACATGTTTCTCCTTTGGTATTCACGATTTTCATAAATATTTATCTTCTTTAATCGCCGTCATCAAAAGTTTACAGGATCATATGTTCTTTCTTGAATCTCAATCTTCAAATCATGCTGGGAGTATATCTTGGGAGCCCTCTCTCCTAGGGCCTATTTATGATGAAGTCACTATTTGTGGTGAAGAGCTTTGATGTGCAGAGGATCATGATTATATCATGATGCTTAGTGATCAATCCACCTCTCACATCCCAAACATCACCCTTCTTAAACCTCATGAAAAAACTCAACCCCAAAATCATCTTTCATTTTGAAACTCTTATCCGCACACATACGATGGTAATTTTGATTATGCAAATGAAGAAATCAATTCAGACTATGTCAAACCTACTTATGACACGTTTTTATTTGTTGATGATGCTAGTAAGTGGTCAAGACAAGTTGACGAATACTCGTATGACTTTCATGATACATGTGATGAGTCTGCTTTTGAAGATCTCCATGAATTTGATCGAGATCTTAAAATGTATGACATTATTGTTAATCCATTGTTTGAATCAAGAGAGGTTAGAGAATTTGATACTAGCAGGCATATCCCTCCTAAGTGCACTTTTTCCTTCAATGAAGATGACTATTTTAAAGACGTCCCTATGTTTTTCAATACATGTTATGAATATTATTTGCATCATGACTACCTTGTTCCTGATAGAAAGGTCCCTAGAGATGATACTAATTTGTTTGATGAATTCATGGATCATTCCTTTAAGGTACAAACCCTAAACCCTAAATCTAACTCAATCAATATTTTCATCATTACTGACAAAGTATCTGTTGGTTGGCATGTCTTGGAGATTGATGATCATTTCTTTTGGATATTGATTAGCCATTTCTCCTCAGCATACACATATGTTGGTTGGCATGTTGGCAGTCCTTTGATGCGCATTTTTCAAGCCATAATATCCTCATGCAAAGCAGGTGACACATTCCTTTACGCTAAATTTCATCCAACCTAAGTCCAAGCTAATAGTTCTTTTCCCATGTACATAAATAAAAATAAAAAATAAAAAATTATAATAGTAATAATGATAAAATTTAACGGAAAGGGTAGATTAGTTTTCATTGACGTCACAATTATTCAGTTATTTTCTCGCTTTTGTTTTTATTCTGTTTCTTTTGCTTTCTTTTATTTTTGCCTTTTCGATGGCCAGAAGTGGTGGAGCAATGGTTGGTGATATTAAAAGGCTATCTGTATATTTTTTAACTGACTGACCAATTTTTTTTTGGTGGACAACAAACTTGCAGGGGACCAAATCGCCTTCTTTTGTCGTAATTCCTCTCTTGTATACTATGCGCTTGCTAAGCGAGACATCCTCGCTCGTCACAGTCATCGGTCCTATCCCCACATTCTTTCTTTTCCTTTCTCCATACCCTCCATTTTGAGATGGCTCCAGCATACAGGTTGTGGATGCTCAATATTAAGCTTGGGTTTTTCCCTCAAGACACATCCGCAACAGGTTTTCCGACTTTCTAGTCATTTTGTCAAGATTCAAAGAGTTTGTCTCTTTAGGTTATGCAACAGGACCAAACCCCCTCATACTTACCACTTTTCATGAATTATTCCTCGAAGTCCTGATCCATGAATCCCTTGACCTCCATCGTGTCTCTCCCTGTTGTATAACCTAGTCCACCTAACCTTCTCGACCTCTTCTTATCCCACAACGAGTCACCCTCAGTCCTTTCGTTACCCTTCCCTTCCCCTTTCTTTCAGAGAACCAAGGATCGTAAGGTTATTGTTTAAATCTTGCACACCACTGTAAGCGACGCACATCTGTTGGTTGGAAATTGTTGACGAATATTTATGTCAACAGTACTTAGCCGACCAAGTATTTCCAGGATCCCTCTCAAGTCACATTACTTGCGCAAAGTTTCGCTTATTCTCGTTAAATATTGGCGCATTTTTCGTAAGTGAATTTATTGTGATGCTTGACTTATTACTAATCATATCCCTTTACTCACTCCTTGCATTATTCACGCCGTCTTATTTCGCCAATAACACACATGTCCAAAGACCCTTTTGTCACCCTTGTCGATATATGCACCCACCTTATTCATTATATAAAAGAGAGAGTGAAGAATTATTTTAAAGGTTAGTTATGACCATATTATATATTTTAAATCCATGTCATATTCCACCCAACATACCTCACTTTCCAAAGTATGTCTCATGACTTTCCCTCCATAATGTAACAAAAGGTTATGTCACATTTCCTTTTGTTATAACTTAAACATTATCGCATGGCTAAAGTAAGGATATATATTATTAGTCCCTGTCGAAGGCATAAAGGGACTATAGCAATCGATAATTCGTTGACTTCATATTAATATGTCCTTTGACTATAAATTTTTGCATCATCTGTAATGTTTGAACTATAGAAGTAAAAACATTATTTTTTATATAATAAAAAACACCTTATATGTCACTGTCTCATTGGAGAATAGATTGGAAGTCTTATTGCCAGCTTCATTGTTCCCAATGTTGTAAATGTTTAGATATCCAAAGTTTTGAGCTTGGACGCTCTTTTTTAATTTTTAATTTTTTATTGAAATGTTTACATACCGAAAGTTTTGAGCATCGACACTATTTTTTAATGTTTTTATTATTTCTATTTGTATTGAAATGTTTACATACCGAAATTTTAGAGCATTGACACTCTTTTTTAGGTACTTGAATAGGCCCGACAACTTAAATGTTTACATAGCGCGAGGCCCTTAAACAGGTCTGACAACTTAAATGTTTGCATAGTGCGAGGCCCTTAAACAACCCTAACAACCTTAAATGTTTAGCTAAATAGGCTTGTCACAATACATTTTTCCTTGAATTTTTCCATACAATGTTGTAGTGAATTTGGACAATATTGTTGTCCACCGCCACTTGCATATCCATCGTATGTTTCATAATTCTTCTATTCTTGGAATGCAATTTAGTCATCATTGAAGATACATATATTGTTTACTGGTTCAGTAGCTTCTTCTTGTTCGTTGGTTCGTCGGTTGCTGCTTGTTGTTGTTTGGTTCAACTTTGCAAGGTTGAGGACATGCACCTGCAGTTGGACCTGTTGGTGCTTGTTGCTTGTTTTTGTTTGCTTCAACTTTGCAGGATTGGGGTTATGCACCCGTAGTTGGAGCTGCTTTTTTTACTTTATGAGGTTCAAGTACTGCACCCCCAATTTGACTTGCGCTTCTGTCGTTCATCGTTGCCAAGTAAGTTTCCATACCATGATTTCATTTGTATTCGTTCTTTGCTATTTACTGTTTGAAATTTGTAAGTAAGAATGTTTAAGTATATCCACTCGGATGGTTTTCATATGTTTCATATTTCTTCTATGCTTGGGATGCAATTTGGTCATCATTGAAGATACATATGTTGTTTATTGGTTCAGTGTTTGTTGCTTGTTCGTTGGTTCGTCAGTTTCTGCTTGTTGTTGTTTGGTTCAAGTTTGCGAGTTTGAGGTCCTACAACTGCAGTTGGGCCTATTGGTGCTTGCTCACTGGTTTGTTGAGTACTGCTTGCTTTTGTTTGCTTCGGCTTTGCAAGGTTGGGGTCCTGCGTCGATAGTTGGAACTGTTTTTTGCACTTTGCAGTGTTCAAGTCCTGCACCCGCAAGTGGACTTGCGGTTCTGTCGTTCATCATTAACGAGTAAGTTTCAACAACATACATTCATTCGTGTTCATTGTTTACTATTCGCTGTTTTCATTTTGCAAGTAAGAATGTTTAAGTATTTATTCATCATTCTTGTCCTGCAGACTTTCCATAGAGGTTGGCATATCTTTTTCTCTTGCTCTTCAATTTTCCTATGATTTTTTCCCGAGACTTTGCACCATGTCCATGCCAATGTCGTGTGCACAACTCTGGTTGTCATTTTTTCTAGCATTGCAAATTTCGGTCCTTTGTTGTGTGTGACAAAGTCGACATATAGCGCCTATCCCGTACGGGAATCGAATCCCTGTCTTTCGCATGAAAAATACAGTGTCAGGCTTGTTGCCTTTGCAGGATGTTCTTGTAGAAGAAAAATGCATGTAGGTGTAGAAGGGCTAGGTATGGTACAACCATGTTTAGGCTGCAACAAAATTGCACAAAATTGGCATATCTTTCCATCATGCTCTTAAATTTTGCTCCATTTTTTCTCCTAACATTGAACCATACCTACATGCCTTTGCAAAATGTTCTTATAGAAGAAAATGATACTGAGATGGTGCTAGCAAGAGTAGTGTTCCATGGATTGCAAATTGTAACATTCAATTTCTACTCTGCTTCGCGTGCAACATTGCTAACATAATGAATGTGTTCTCAAATAAATCACACCATTTACATCTCGATGAAACCATTATCATTCTAGGATACTTCAGTGTTAACATGCTACAAAATAGTGGCATAACAAATAATTGGAAAACTACATGTGCAATTACAATGTCCGCTTTATTTTGGTTAAGATAAAACATGTGCAAAACACACTTATTAACCATATATGGTGAAATGTGCCCATATCACAATACATCCTCTTTATCTTATACACAGACTGGTATGACCACGATACAATTTGTCTTGTACTTGAAATATGAAATATACATCAAAGATATTACAAAATTATATTTCCATGTCTCAAAGCATATCTGGATACTTTGCTGCACAAAACCAAATCATTCAACTACGACCATGCGATTTCTTAATATTTTCCGGCTTGTAATATATTTTGGACAGGAAAATTTCTATATAATTACAACCATGGATCAAGAAAAGCAAAGGTTCATGTTTCTAACTCTCTTTTATTCTATTCCTTTGATTCTCATTTATTGTATGTACATATTACTTGTTCTCCCTTGTGTTGAAATAATGTAACTGCGAAGATCATTCTTATTATTATTTTGTTATTGGATTAAATCCCCATTGAGGATTAATCTTGTCATTATTATTATTGGA
>ML779891.1:70614-87873 GCA_009831015.1 Picea engelmannii | reverse complement strand
ACTTCATGGTCCATAGCTTTACAACAAATACAACTAGGTCTTCTACCAGGGCATTCCTTAGCAAGATGTCCCGGTCTTCTGCAATTGTAACAAATGATTAATCCTCTCTTTCTCTTAAATGATCCCCAACCTTTCTTGTATTGCGCATTGGGATCACAGTAACTAACGTGCAAAAAATTCTTTCCAGGATCCTTCATCCATTTGTTAGTCCAAACATTCTTTCTATGCATAGGGATAACATACCTTTCATTATTTCTATCAGATCTATTCATAGCAAATCTCTTTTCTTCTAAATGTGCCCTAGTTTTCAGATTAGGACAAAATTTATCAAACATACCTAGATCCATTCTTTCGAATTTTTTTTTTTCACTTATCTTACCTTTCTTAGAGCACAAAGCTTTAATATCTTACCTCTTTTCTTCAGATCAGACTTCTCTTCTCAGCAGAGAGCTTCGCAAGTCAATGCTGCACACTAAAGCAACAGATCTACGCACAGAGCTTTCTTTTCTTCAATTCCCAACAATCACAGTTTTAGGTCCCAACAACGGAACCATTTGTTGGCACAGGGGCAGACCTAGGGTTCAACGCTTCAACAACGCACCAACAAAACCCTAACTACCGGCCCTTTTGGGATCACCTACAAAGCAAATGAAGTCTCACCCGAGGTAGAGGCAGGGGTGGTTGCAGGGCTTGAATGTCTGCAACCTAGCTGGGACACAGATATGTGATTAAAACACTCTAACAAGCACTTAACAGTTAACATTCATCAATATTTAACCCTTATTCAACTTCGCAGATCCAAACCCTAATTACAGAACAACACAATATTCAACTAGATCTAAAGCACTTAGCATATGGAAAGAGATCAAGTTGAGCATTCATTCACATTACTAAGCACTAAGCTAGTATACCAGATGCATCTAACATATATCATTGCACTAAGAATAAATCACATCAATAACATAACAACTATAATGCACAAAGCAACCATAACACAGGATATACGTGGTTCACCCCAGTGTGGGGCTACGTCCACCAACTATTCGTCTTCTTTATTATCTTCTATCAATCTTCTTACATGCACAAAGCTTCAGAACCCACTCCGCATACGACAAGAGATCTGCATGCACCTCGCCAGATCCTCCTTCCCCAAGCTAGGTTTAAGCACAAAGCCTTCTTACTGTCTATACACAAGCTTCTTACAATCACTTGCATTTAGCTCTGCAAGTTCTGAACACATTGCATGCACAAAGCATCCATAATTATTCACAGTTAACACCTTGGTCTCTTCCTACATTGCCTAGATATCTATTTATACATTACAAAATGGGCCTAAACATGGTTAAACCCATGGGCCGACATCCCATACCCGTTACATAAACCCTAATCCCAAAAACTACCCTAAAAAGGGGGCAAGATCCCGCGATCTTTGCTTCGACTTATGCTCCGCCTTCGACTAGCTTGTTGATGTCTCAAAATAGGTCAAACATGACCAAGGATCTCTAAAACTTGGTCAAGGGCCAACAATGCATCGATAGATATATTTCAGGCCAAAGAATTATTCCACTGCGGGAACACTCTCCTGTTTCTTTGTCACCTTAGGTCTTTCGCAAGATGTTAAGATTGTCGGAGCCAACATTGACCTTTAGAGGAGAAGACTCCAATCAGTTCCTAAAAAAGCATGATAACGGGTTGGATCTCTTGCCCGAGTTCCTGGAATACCTGATGATAGTTCCTAAAGATATCACAAGCTTGCAGGTTAGTTCATTTAGAAATCCATTCCTGGAAATTGCCTGGTTGTTTACAAGAATAACGAGACATGAATCCACATCAAGTATTTCTCGCATGGTTCTTTATATTTTTTATTTCACAGTCAAGGAACAAGCCATTTTTGATTGGGGGAAGCTAATTTCCATTGAAATCTATTCCCAATTGTCAAGCTTCAAAAAGGAGAAGAAATTTTATATGTCATCCTACTTGGTTTTCGCGATAGTGCCTTGTTGTCCGTTTCCAAAACTGACTGTGTCCAAGAAGGTAAACTAGGAATATGACCCAGTAACCTTCTGGTACCAGGTCTTGTGGAGGCACAAGGCCTCCCATTGTTTTTATGAGGTTTTTAATGACTTTGTCTTTGTTTTCAAAGATTTATTGTTTGGAAAGGATGCTCCCCACATGTTTGACCATGCAACCAAGTTTTTGGACAGGAAGGGGGCACTTGAACAAATGGAGAATTACAGTGTGATAAATATTTTTGGCTCTAATGAAAATCTTGCTTTCCTTCCATGTCACATTATAGGCATAATGTTTGTTACAGAAATAGCAAGGCAATACAACTACTGGTTGCATCTATTCCATCAGAAGAGAAAAAAACAGTTCATTCCTCTGCCTTGGAAAGTCGGGGACTTCGTGTTGGGGAACGTCAACAAAATTGGCAAATTCGCAACCCATTTCAACAACTTGAACCTACGATATGCTGAAAAGATAAGAGGGTTTGACCCTAATGGATTTTTTTTAGAACATTTACTTGCAGTTGGCTTCAACAATTCTTTTTTCTAGAGATGCCTGAGTGAAAACAAAGACACTGACGACAACACTCATGCTTCTGACATTGATGACCTAGAGACATTGCAAAGCACCACTGAATTGTACAAGCAATAGGGAAAAGGCCTTGGTGAGAAGAGTGTTCAATCCCCGGATACCACTCCCAAGAGTACAACATCCTAGAGCATCGCTCCAACGGCCCACTCCAGTAAGAAAGCAACCCATAATTCTTTAAACAAAGGAGGAGATAAAAACCCTCCTTGCGCTAAAATTGATAGTTCTCACAAGCTTCCTGTGAAGAAGAAGATAAAAAAAATTGTAGGGCAAGTAGAAAAGCCCAAAATTGAGAGTGAGGACACAGAACTTGAGACTGGTCTGGATAGCGTATTCCGCAATGTTGATCAGCCCGGGGATGCAATCCAACATAGTCTCCTAATGGAAATAGTCGAGACCAAAATTTTTGACGAAGATGAATCCTTCGTATTCCAGAGCATTGTTTTTAACAGGGAGTCTAAAAATTTAATTATTGAAAAGAGAGATGTAAAAAATAAGAAAGAGAAATATTGTTCAGAGATTAACCTTGGGAACATGAGGTCGTCCCAAATCTCCCGACTTCACCGAGCAACCAAAGATTCTCTTGGTGATTCTATTGGAGGTAATGAGGTCGATAATGCCAGACTGAAGGACCGAGTCAACGAATTTGAGGAAGCTTTGATTCCTATGCCATTGCTTGCCAGTCCTATAGCAATAGCCATCCATGCCACCCCTGCAGCCAAGTTAAAAGGATCCTCCGGCCTACTCGCATCGTGTAGAGGCTACGTGGAGAAGAATATCAAGAAAAGAATGTAGCTGATTACCGAGGCCTGGGAAACATCACAAAGTATGGCTTCCCTTGGAATGAGGGCACATGCTTTGCATGAACATTTGCAGTCAGATTTAAAAAATGAAGAACGTTTCTATTTAGACACGGTCATCCCTTTTGGCGTCCATGTCAACAACATGACAGATATGAGAAGAAGACAAGAAGATATCCCCTTCCAAAACCGTATCACTCAATTAAATGCATGCTGGAAAGAGAAAGTGAAGAACCTACATCTCATTGTCTAATCATGTGAACAAGCCATATCAAAGAAAGAATAATTATTTATAAAGCTGACCAAAATAGACTTAGCCAGAAGTACCAACGAGGTCCAAGACCCCAACTTAAGTGTCAACTCCTCGCCGTTAACTAAGCAAGGATTCAATGAACAAGTTGATATTTTTAAGGGGTTGTCTTTGGAAAAGTTTTACAACATCCTTGAATATGGTGAAGATGACGTGGACAACTGGCTAGTTGACTATTCGGTACAAAATGAAGAAATTGATTAGGCTATGCATAATCTTTCTATCGATCTAAGGGAATTAGAAAAGGAGATTTTCAACATAAAAATCTAGGATGAGATCAACGTGGCCCCCTTGAGAGGCTACATTGAAGAATGGTTCCAAAGGGAAATGGAGAAGCTCGTCGACGAAGGGAAACAGGCAGTTAGCACGATTCCAGTAGCCTTTGACGACAACAATAAAAAGGCATCAACAAGAAAATAACAAAGGGGGAGATATATACCATTATTGCAAGTCTATACTGATCACATCCTGCTTTGTTTATCAATCCAATTATTCCACCTTTTTAAAAGAAATGTCTACCCAAAGACTGATACCTTCCAATTTCTTCTTTTCAGGTCTTTCTCTCTACCGTCGCCCACTTCTTCTTTCTACAGTCCTATTTCTTGTACATATTTCTTTTATGGTCCGCGGGAGCCCCAATCCCAGTCTATATGACAAACACATTTAAATTTCCAAGAATATGTAACATACAATATTATTTTTTGATATATTTCAAATGAAACTATTTTTATCTCCTTTTATATTTATGTGCTCATAATTTTTTTATCTTCAACTATGCTGAATGTCAAGAGATTGTGTTTATTTAATTTGAATGTTTAATGTGTGTGATTCCTGGTCCTATTTTCCAGGAACCTTAATTTCAAAAAAATAAAAAACATTTTCTATCGTTTTGTATTGCTTCAATTCATTGCGACAAATATTTTGTAAGTCCCACATTTGAACTATACACGTGATTAGAAAAAACTTATAGAGGAGTAACACATCTATAAGAACGTGGTAGGATTCAAAAAAAAATATAGTTGTTTCTTTTCCACCACATATAACTTTATTTGTCTTGGCACATATAGAGACACACAAGCTAGATGATCTATTTAAAGAAGTGACTATGAAAATTGTACTTAACTCTAACCATTTGGAAGTATACATAAATCATTATGAATGAATTTCATAAATATAATGAAGAGATAAAACATGCAAGGTAGGAACAAAAATTTCGAACATAGCAAGTCAGACTACTGGTAAAAAATAAAAGCAAGATGGATTATATAATTTCAAAAACTAAATGGTTTCAATGCCATAATTGCTCTGGGGGCCACGTGTCATTTCCTGAATGGATACCGCTTGTGCTTCATGCTGCTTACCACGTCTCCACTGCAGTTTCCATTTTCCTCCGCTACTTCCCCCCCATCCCTGTGCATTTATTCCCAATTCAACCCAACAGGGATTCCGCTGCCATGCAACACTTGTTATATCTTGTCTTTTCCACATAATAAATTTAGCACTTAATTTCATCTCATGCAAACATTTCCATGCCCTCACTAGTTAATGAGCTATCATGGGTTATCGAGATCATATTTATGGCAATAAAGTAATGGAGCATGATGCAAAAGGAAAAAATGAGACATGTGGTTTTTTTGTTGTCTCTCCACTCAATATTTTAATTACAACATAGAATTATACCATTATTTTTTATGGCTTTGGCATTATCTTTGTGCAAAGTCATAAACAAAAGGGGATATCGGTATGTTAATTAAAGAACGGATTGGATGATGCGTTAGCAAAGGAAATATGTATAACATGGAAAATCTATGAAATAGTCAAGAACATGTTTGAAATTGATATGAGAAAAACAAATACGAAGATATGTATTCAAACAAAGACGAACTTCAAGTATTTTTCAACAATTGCAAATGTCAGATTGACATGTTTTCAAGGTCTTAGAGTGTGTTGACATCATACAAGTATTGTGTCCTCGAGTATGAAAACTAGAATGAGACAATGGATAAGCATTTGAAGTGATCCAAGTTTATAACTGGTTATGGACCCTGACCATCCAACACAGTGAAGGAATATGAGTGTAGTCGGCTTGCTGATAATTTTTCTTATTGAATTTGGATGATACCTTGAACTTATCGAAATTAAAAGGATGAGCAAATAATTAAATGCATAACAAAATTCTGAGAGGGAGATAATTCAAAGTGTGAAGCTGCACAGAGTTCGCTGCGAGAAATAGAAAGTGATACAAAGCCATTATCGCCCAACTGTCTCAAGATTTATTATGTCTTTTGATGATTATTCAACAATTAAAATCAAACATCCCCACTAGCAGTTCCATTGTCATTCACAGGTCATCGCATTATATTTTTTGTTGGGGCGTCACTATTGTCTTGAGAAACCTTAACATTCGAAACACGCTTTGGAAATTATCTCTAGACACCTTTGACTATTCAAAAAACAATATTTCCATTGTTCAAGTAAGGTATTACAAAAGCAACCAGTCAGATTCTTTGGAATCTGTTTTCAAGAGAGATATGGATCCCATGATGCCGAGTAACATCTCATCATTTCGTCTAGCAAAAAAGAGGTAGTCAATTGTGTTTGAATTGTACAAAAGACTATCAATTAAAATTGTGCAGGTCGAAGGTGTTGGTTGTGTTGAAGAGCTTTGGGTGCTGGCCTTGTCCATATATTTATGATAAACCTGATCAAGAGAAACCAAAACGCACATTTAAGTTGGAAGACAAAACTTGTCTCTGGCATATGAGTAACATCTAACTCCTCCCGAATGGTTTCTAATTGCGTCTTGAAGTTTGATTTGTGTGTAGTGAGGAAATGAAGGATGATGCAAACCTGAAATTTGATGATATTGATGCAACTTCGAATGGTGATCCTAAATTGGTATCTCATGAAATTGATAATGATAAATTGTCAGAGCATGATACTTAAATTGGCGCCAACTATCTAAAGGAAAATGTTGATAAGGATAAAGGTAGTCGACAAACTCAAAAACATTGTACATTAAGAAACACTGACACTCCAACTAGTAAAAGGAAGTATTCACATGCACAAATTCCACCCCCCTTGCCTCGTTGAGTACAAAAAACACCCAAAGAGGTCTCCAAATCTTTTGGCTTAAAAACTTCAATATCTGGGCGATTGCTTGTACTACCACTGGCTCACTGGTGCAACCAAACGATTGCCTATTATTTGGATGGAGGTATTATCGCTATTTTTGATGAAATATCTGAAGAGAAGCAATAAATTATGAAATTCATCAAAGAAAGGGGAAACCGTTGAGATTGTGTTTTTGTCGCGTGATGACGAGGATAAATACTTTGAGGATATTTATGCAAGCACACCATGGCTGGATTTTCCATTTGCAGACAACACCGTAAAGGACTTGTCTCGCCACTTCTATGTTGAGAATATTTCAGTCTTGATTTATGCAGGTATCACAGGCCATAGACGCTGCACCAACGTTATAATCTTCTCAACGTGGAAGCTACATCATCAGGTGTAAGAGAGATTATCTATACATAAAAGCCGACATAATGTACAATGATCCCTTCCATCTATAAGAAGGAAGTAGACTCGAGTAGAAAAATTCATTTGAGAAGGAAATGGATATGAGAGGAATCTTTTTTTGAGGAAATTGGAAGCATTTAAAAAAATATAGTAATTATACAAAATTCGACGTCTGTTTAATAACGAGATTTCTAGACCCATTTAGTTTAATATTATTTATTAAATGGACGATTGGAATTGGTTATAATCAAATGTGCTTCAGCTCGTTGATCCAAAAACTGCCATAATTGTTGGAACCATTCAACAATTGAATAAAATTACCTCTAACCACTCGAACTTCTGATCAATCATTATTAAATGAACATGCAACCAAGAAATACATATAATTTTTTTTGGAGGAGAAAATTTTCAGAGAAGAAAACTTTGATAGAGGTATGCTTGGAGTAGTGAGGTTTTTCTTTTAGATTTATCATCCATCCCCTCTTTCAACAGGGATTGACGGGATTGTCGGTAGCAGTGGGTCTTGCGAAGTAGCGAATGGACGAAGCGAGAATAAGCTTTGTTGGTTTTATATAAGGTGAAATATGTTCTTGTCAGTTTGTTGTATTTAAGTTTGATTTGATTTCAGCGCTGATCAATTTCTGATGTGCAAGTCCTTGCCTTGTGTTATCACTGCCATTGCTCCATCCCATTTTGGCTAAGTTTTCTTCTTTCTTTTTGCTCTTGGTCTTTCTATTGTAACCTTGTTCTAGAATGGCTAAACACCATATACCTAGCCCAAGTCTTCGCAAGGATTTGTAATTCCGAAACTGTATGAATTGTATGAGGATAAATTTTAACTTGAGATCAAAATCCTTACGCTTTAAATTTGTTTCTTATTTGTTTTCTGTCATTTTGGCTTTCTCCATCTATATTAATTCAACACTTTAAATTCAAAATAAAAATAAATAAATTCAAAAGAAAATAATGCACTATGGTTATTATAACATGATGTATATATGTTCCTCTCATTTTAGTTTTTTTTAAGGGTATAAGCTTTTGTTATTTTGTTTACTTTTGTAATTAATTTTGTTTTAACTAATTTTTTATTTATTAAAATACCAATCATTTACACCGTTCTATAACTAATGTTTTATAATCAAATTTTGGTAGTTAGTAAATCAATTTCTTGGTTAATAAGATTACTCTTCTAATTAATCACTTTGATACTAACTTTCTCTAGCTTCTGGTTAGTTTTGCTTTAGTTACTTTTTGCTAAAATAAATACAAAAAATTATTTTAGTAACATTCTCTATAGTTGTTTAAATACTTTTAAGATTTAATTTCGTTATTACAAATGTATAAACTCCAACATAAAAGCATAAAAATCATAAATTACATAAAAATCAAATATTACTAAAAGTAAAATTATAAGGCAAAGGAATTCATGCTTGGACTGTAGTTTAGGGAAAATTTGGCCTGGAGTTCAATGCGCCTTCTTGTCCAGGGCTTTAATCTTAGGGTGATATTCCCATCTATTCTCGCCTAGCCCCACAACAGGTTGAAATGTTGATGTTGGGGACTCTCTAGTCCCTTGACGTCAAATTGGTATAATTATCCAAATAATCACTTCTAATCAACTTCGTCACCCCACTCCATGATAAACTATGGTGGACTTCATTACATTGTTATATCCATATATTTATTCAATTGATATTATTTGCAATGTATAAATGCAGTGCATCTCACTCTCCACTACCTAGATGAAGAAATACAAATAGATTTAGTACATTAATCAAGCTTAAAAACATATTTACAAATATAGTAATTACAAGAA
The DNA here is from genome assembly GCA_009831015.1 of Picea engelmannii. Lineage (NCBI taxonomy): Eukaryota > Viridiplantae > Streptophyta > Pinopsida > Pinales > Pinaceae > Picea > Picea engelmannii. The sequence goes on along the minus strand of ML779891.1, from coordinate 78,827 downwards.
AAGCTAATACCTTTCATTTTTCTCAATATAACTTTCCCAAACAACACCTCCCCTTCAAATTTGTTGGTGGAATAGACATCCCAAAGGAGAGGTGCATTAATATCACCCACTACTTGGGGTAAATACTCACTCAGATACATTGTGGACTAATATACCATATAGAGTTTAACCATTAAGCCCTTTGTATGTGATCTTTATCTAACAAACGCCTTCAATTCCTTCAAGTTCCTCTCCACCAACCACATTGACATTGTGTTGTTATACTAGTCCACATGTTTCAATCTCCTCAACTAGGCGTATGAGATAATGTTGTTGTACATTTAAAAATCTTGGAGGAATATAGTTTTTCATTTCACACATTAAATGAGGAATCTCTCTCTTCCAATACTTGATACCTTATTTTATGGATTTATTTAGATGACAACCATCTAAAATTGCAAAGAAATCACATGTCAACATAAATTTATACAATTCACTTAAATGCAATAGCAACAAGTTGTAGAAGTAACATCTCAATTATAAATATTTACTTACATCATGTACTTGTTGAGATCTATATAACTTGCTTTATGTCATTGTGAAAGTTGTACTTGTTAGAGATCTATATAACTTGCTTTATGTCATTGTCAAAGTTGTATAATAACAAGGAAATAAGCCATATTTATTTATTTTTGATTAGAAAAAAACATCTATATTGTGTGTATCATAACATGATAAATAATATAAAATGTATGTTAGTCATGAGTTTTTGCCCCACCAAACTCACATTTTTTCATTACTACATTATTGATGTTCAAAGTAAAACCAATGTGAATCTCAATCTTCCATATAACCTCTTTTACAACATAGCTTTCTTGTCTTGTTAATAACCATGGAATATTGGTTTGTTGTCCATCATTATAACAATGAGTCAAATGTTGCATTGCGTTGGCTTCCTCAATGTCACTAATAATTTTAGCAATTTTTTCCGTGTTATTCCTCCCATCTATAAGTTTCCATAAGCATTATGTGACATTATTTCCAATATGCATTGTGTCAAACAAATGAGCTACTTTTAGGTGCTCGTAGTAGGGCAATCGAATGAATTTGATGGAGTATCGCTTCATGCCTTGTGGAAGCCCACCCCAACGACCTCTAGGAAACAAAAATGGGAATAGATTTTTTTATCAGAGTAGATATAAAAAATTATTAAAAGAACTAGAACAAGTAACAAATATGGATGTAACTAAAACCAATTTGTTACTAAAACGAGATTATTGAAATTTAGTCAACATAAGTATTTTCTATTAACATCATTCACCTTCATTATTAATGATAAAAAATGGTGTTGAGGGAATGCTCCGCCAATGTTGATTAAAGCAGAACAGTCAGAAAAGTTTCATACTTGATCCTCTTGATCTCTCCGCAGGTTAATCATGGAAATCAAATTCCTACTTACTTTGAGACCACCATCCCTATCTAGGCTATTTGGGTGCTTGATTATCTCCAAAGCTCTCTAAAACATTGCTTATAATAGTGATCTTTGCTTGCAAGGATCTAGGTGTCCTCTAGGAACACATGGTGCCTGGTTCTAAGGGAATGCTTTGTTGATGCTGAATAAAGTATAGAACTCATAAAAGTGTCATATATGATCCTCTTGAGCTCTCCACGTGTTATTCATTTGGAAATGATTACCTTTCTAGCTTTTGCACCAAATGCTAGACCAATTTCCTTCCACGTCAAATTGGTATCATTATCAAAATAATCTATTCTAATCAACTTCGTCACCCCACCCCATGATAAAATATGGTGGACTTCATTACATTATTCTATCCATATCATTATCCAATTGAGATTATTTGCAATGTATAAATGTAGTTCATCTCACTCTCCACTACCCCGATGAATAAATACAAACAGATTTAGTGCATTACTCAAGATTAAAAACATATGTACAAAGATAGTCATTACAATAAAAGCTAATACCTTTCATTTTTCTCAATCTACCTTTCCCAAACAACACCTCCCCTTCAAATTTGTTGGTGGAATTCACATCCCAAAGGAGAGGCGCATTAATATCACCCACTACTTGGGGTAAATACTCACTCAAATACATTGTGGACTAATATACCATATAGAGCTCAACCATTGAGCCCTTTGTATGTGATCTTTGTCTAACAAATGCCTTCAATGCGTTCAAGTGCCTCTCCACCAAAAACGTTGACATTGTGTTGTTGTACGAGTCCACATATTTCAATCTCCTCAACTAGGTGTATGAAATAATGTTCTTGTACATTGAAAAATCTTGGAGGAATATAGTTTTTCATTTCACACATTAAATGAGGAATCTCTCTTCCAATACTTGATATCTTCTTTTATGGATTTATTTAGATGACAACCATCTAAAATTGCAAAGAAATCACATGTCAACATAAACTTATACAATTCAATTAAATCCAATGGCAACAAGTTGTACAAGTAACATCTCAATTATAACTTTGTACTTACATCATGTACTTGTTGAGATCATATATAACTTGCTTTATGTCATTGCCAAAGTTGTATTATAACAAGGAAATAAGCATTATTGTTTAATTTTGATTAGAAAAAAATATCTATAATTACTAACACACACACACACACATCTTTGTGTGTGTATCATAACATGATAAATAACATAAAATGTCAAACCTTGATAAAGGTATGTCAGTCATGAGCTTTTGCCTCACCAAACTCACATTTTTTCATTAATACATTATTTATGTTCGAAGCAAAACTAATGTGAATCTCAAACTTCCAATATAACCTCTTTTACAACATAGCTCTCTTGCGTTATTAATAACCATGGAATATTGGTTGGTTGTCCATCATTATAGAAATGAGTCAAATGTTGCATTGCTCTGGCTTCCTCAGTGTCACTAATAATTATAGTAATTTTTTCCTTGTTTATTCCTCCCATCTATAAGTTTCGATAAGCATTATGTGACATTTTTTCCAATATGCAGTGTGTCAAACAAATGAACTACTTTTAGGTGCTCGTAGTAGGGAAATCGAATGAATTGGATGGAGTATCGCTTCATGCATTGTGGAAGCCCACCCCAACGATTTCTAGGAAACATAAATAGGAATAGATTTTTTTTATCGTAGTAAATATAAATAATATTAAAAAAACTAGAACAAGTAACAAATATGGATGTAACTAAAACTAATTTGTTACTAAAATGAGATTCTTTAAATTTAGTCAACATAGGTATTTGTTATTATCATCGTTCATCTTCATTATTAATGATAAAAAAAAGTTGTCCATTCCATTGACTCTTTGTCTTGGTGATGAATCTTATTATGGATTTGAAACATTAATATACTAAATGGTTGTTGTGGATACTCATAAAGTATTTCATTTTGAAAAAACACACCACACAAATCTTAGAAACTTAATTACTACCATGTATGAAGGGGAAGCTTGGAATGAGATTCAATTACAAAAGAAATTAAGAGTAAAGATTGAAAGAAGGGATATAAATTTATTTTTTCTGAAAAGACGTCGAGATTGTAACATATTTCCCATCTTTGCCACTACGAATCATAGAATCTGTAACAACCAGAACTATAGAGCATTCAAAAAGCTAAGATTGGCTTTAATACATGGAGAGATCAAGAGAAATCGATATGTGCTAGATACTGTATTGCATAGCGCCTTAGATCACCCTTGAAACTAGCTTACGAAATCTGTGACGACCTCTAGACTGTAATATATGCTAGCACAATCTTGAAAGACGAAAAAGAAGGGCATACAACAAAGGCTAGGCATAATAGAAAGTTAAAGAAGTTGATGAGGAAGAACCACAACAACTTGTTAAACATTGACTCTAAGAAAGTTATGAATCTTTCTAGCAATGTACTAAACAACGATGAGCTAGGTGTACCTAGAAAAGGGCTTGGATTCACCTTAGCTCTCAAAACCATTCCTGAAAAAAGTATAATTTGCAACATAGAGGATAGTATTCAAGAAATGAATGAAGTCGATAAGGAAATCATTAGATAAGATTGTGCGTGTATTTTGAGAATAGTGAAACCACTGAGAAGTAATGTGAAAATGAAGGAGCATGAAGCCCTTAAGAACCCAAGAAGAAACAATGGCATAGAGGGAGTTGTCATACTATGGGACTAAATAGCCCATGAAAGAAAACCATTAGAGCCTTGTGATGAAGAGGAGGAGAAAGAGAGGAAGCCATAGAAGGATGAAGAAATGAATGATGTGCAACATTAGAAACCAAATAGAGTAGAGAGACACCCTTCAAATCCATAAAGGAAACATATTATAAAATGCTCAAGAACCAAGAGAAATTTTGTTGGACTTTAATTTGAAATAGAGAACAATTTGGAATTTCTATACACACACACTAAAGAGTACTGAAGGGAAGAAATTTCGAGGTACTGTTGAGTAGAGAAGGGAGTATCCTTCTTGTGTTGTGTGGGGTAGGTATTGTGAGTGCCAAATATTGGTTTGATTTAAGAACTCAATAGTGGGTTGCTTGGTTGATCTTTTGATTCCTTTTAGGATGGGGAGGTTGGCATGAGAGTCCATAATTTGTTGTTTCTCCTTCGTGATCTCATAAGTCTGGCTAGAGGGTGACATCCATAGAGGATTGCCTATAGTTGGGTGGAAAATCGCTCTGTCTCATTCAGTTTCTTGGAGCAAGTTGTTGATGAGATAAGTACTTAATATTTTCTATGGAAATGTCTTGTTCTTTTTTAATATAAAATGTGCATATGAGATTTCTTGTATAAATATTAAATTTGTTGGTTACAAGATGGTTGTGAAAGATATCGAGGTTAGTCGTATTAATTTCTTTTTGATTTGTTTCAAACCACTTGTGTGCGTGCAGACACACATCATCATCATCAATGCACAAATGAATGCATCGGTTTGTCTTCCTATTAAACCTTGATTATAATCATCATATAAACAACATCAAATCTCTGGATGAAACAATGTGTTTTCCAGTGTATTCTCCTCGTGGGAAGAAAGCTTCTATGCACAACACAAGTTTGAAGCTTGGATATTGCTATGGAATTTCTCATCATTGTATTACTTTTGAATGATAACAAACATCCCAAAATTGCTTGTTGGTGCATGTGTCTAAACCTGCAAGTATCTTAGGGCCAGTTGCAAAATATTACTTATCCTTTGTTGTAGTTCAAAAGAATTTTATTTGATGGTTTGGGTAGCCCATTACCATTGCAGGTTTTTCATTATAGAACTAAAATAGGGCATGCTAAGTGGATTCATCTTTTATAGGATTTTTATAATTACGTGGTAAAGAGTTTCCCCACAACAATTGATGTCACAACCAATTCCCATCAACTCCATTGTGAAACTGGGCGTTGGAAAAGACCAAAAGAAGCTTGGGAAGAAAGGGTGTGTGTGTTCTGCACCTCCGGAAAAGTGGAAACATAAAAACATTTCATTTTAGAGTGTGAAGCCTTCAAAGACAGTAGGGAAAACTATATAAGTATCTTGACAGCTAGCTCTTGGAATAACTTATTCAGTGAGAGTGGATAAATTGGGGGAGCTCATCATCAAGTTGAACATGAAAAGGGTTGAACTGCAGAAATCAATGTGTGAGGCAGAGACGTTAAAATCATTTTCTTTCTTTCTTTTTGATGCACTCTGTTCGTTGATTCGAATCTCATGGTCATCAGAGTCATCTGCACCTATTAAACCCACATGTTTCCCACCACCATTTTAATTGGTTCATGTCCGTCGGATTCGTTCAATGGCCATGGATCTAATCTGGGTCATCCACTGCGTTCGTCTGCCCAATTGCAATCATAGTTTTCATGTTGAGTGTAATGAAATGTGGTTTCTTTGGAATTCTACTAGTCCCTTTTGCAAAATAGACGCTCAAGCTGAGAAACCAGTTTTGAAATAGGTTCCCACAAATTTCGAATACAATCATGAGACCAATTACTTCAACGATCCATGACAAATTGAAATTTGGAGCAAGGGTAGAGCACAATATCTGTAGAAGAACATAATATTCAGAACCCAGCTGTTGGCACAGGGGCAGATCTAGGGTTCAACACTTCAACAACACACCAACAAAACCCTAACTACCGGCCCTTTCAGTAACACCTGCTAAGCAAATGAAGTTTCACCCAAGGTAGAGGCAGAGGTGGTTGCAGGACTCAAATGTCTGCAATCTAGCTGGGACACAGATCTATGATTACAACACTCTAACAAACCACTTAGCAGTTAGCATTCATCATTATTTAACCCTTATTCACATTGCAGATCCAAACCCTAATTACAGAACATCGCAGTATTCAACCAGATCTAACACATCTAAGCACTTAGCATATGGAAATAGATCAGATCTAGCATTCATTCACATCACTAAGCACTTAATCTATCATACTATGTTCATCTAGAAATTCATTACTGCACCAATCTTAAATCATATGAACAATATAAAAACCATAATGCACAAAGAAACCATAACACAAGATATATGCGGTTCACCCCAACGCGGGGCTACACCCACCAACTATTCTCTTCTTTATTATCTTCTCTCAGTCTTCTACAAACACAAAGCCACATGAACCCACTCCTCATAGGACAAGAGATCTACATGCACCTTGCCAAATCCTCCTTCCCAGAGCTAGGTTTAAGCACAAATCCTTCTTACAATCACTTGCACTTAGCTTTGCAAGTCTTAACACATAATATGCACAAAGCCCCTAGCTCCGCATTAAGCCGATTCTACTAGGTCTCTTCACTTAACACACTAGCCCCTTCTTACATCGCGTAGCTTTGTATTTATACATTACAAAATGGGACTAAACATGGGTAAACCCATGGGAGAAAATCCCATACCCGTTACATAAACCCTAAACCCAAAAGTGCCCTAAAAAGGGGTCGAGATCCCACGATCTCTGCTTCTCTTGGCGCTCTGTCTTCGACCAGCCTGTCGAAGTCCCAAAAATGGTCAAACATGATCAAGGTTCTCCAAAACTTGGTCAAGGGCCAACATGCCCCCAACACTCCCCTGTGACTTGTCCTGAGTCACTTTGATCTAGGTAAATATGCCTCAAACGCCTTGAGATTGGCTCGAGCTGCTTTGACCTGTTGCATCGCCAAGGCCTCCTGCTCGACGAACTCCTGAATAAATACCTCAGTCATAGGTCCTTCCAAGCATTGTTCGACTAGAGTGACTACTTGTTCTAGTTCTGCTCCTCATCCTTCAATCTTCTCAAAAAGTAGGCAAGCTGCATCCTGGACTGGCTGGAGCTTCTGAGTCACTTCCATGACTTTTCTCTGTATGGGATGGACCTGTTGCTGAGCCGTGCAATGTTCTTGGGATCTTTTCATTCACTCGACCACTGACAAGGACTTCAACTGTGCTTGTACTGTTGCTACTTACTGCTTTGATTCATGGAGTTGCGACTCCAGTGTCTTTAGTTCAAGGTCCTCAGTAAGGCGCTCATAATTCTGCACACATTGACTGCTAAGCTGTTTACATTCGAAGGCTAATGCCTTGATTCTCTGGACTGCACTTCGGGCAGTTTCTTCTCACTGTTCTCGCACTTCCTACAGAGTGCTTGGTACTGCTTGTAACTCCAATTCCGCTACTCTATGTTGAAGTTGTTGGATGGCTGTAGCAAGCTTCGCTACTTGACTCTCCACTGGGTTTTATTCTATCTGTTCTAAGCATGTCACAGAGCAAAGTGCTCTATTGACTGCTTCTTTAACTCCAACCTACTCCATGAGCAACTGTTCTTTCTCTTTCTGGATCTGCGCTTTATCCTCTTCGAACTTGATTTGGAGGTTGTCCTTGTCTTGTTGCGCAACTCGACGTTGCTCTATGACTTCCTCTTGTGCTTGTTTCAGGGCCACCATGGCCTGTTCTTTTTCTTCTTGCACGTGACGAAGGCGAGCTTCGATTGTGTCAACTATTCTGCGGAGTTGGGCAGGCTCATCTCCCAACTCTGTTTCTTCTGATGGTGGGGGCACAATAACTGCGTTTCTAGCTATTCTGGAGTGTTGTTCTAACAGTCGGGACGCCTCCAATGGTCATATTGCTTTGCCGTGGAAAAGTGCCAATATTTGTTGTTCTGATATCCCGACGGAGTTCCATTTCTGTAAACCTTCCCTCTACGAAGTCTTCCCTGGAACTTCTTGCAATTTTTCTAACTTTGCTTTCTTCTTGCTGAGTTTTCTAGCCTTCTTT
>ML779890.1:683963-700817 GCA_009831015.1 Picea engelmannii | reverse complement strand
AACATTGGAAGGAGAGGTATATCTACAATTATTTGCATGATATTTTCTTTGTTGAGTTTCCATGTTTGTTGTATGAATGGTTGAAGAGGAAAACTGCCACTAACGCTACTTTGAGACCCCAAGAACCACTATCTGGGACTAGATACAATTGATAGGATGAAGGTGTTAGATAACAAGTAGGCTCAAGCAATCGATTTATGGTTTTCCCAAGTGAAAGAAAGGTATATCATTGAGTTCATCGTATAATATAGTGATTCTTTCAGCAAGGCTAAAAGAAAGTTTGTTGAAGCTCCTCAGAAGAGACTGCTAGAAGAAATCTCGCTATGGATCAAGATGTTTTTTGTTGAGAAAGTATTGATGTGCATAGAGCTAGATAAGATGGTTGAGTAAAGCCCCTAGTGTTGGAGGGATGAAAAGAAGGGGGAAAAGATAGAGAGAATATGGATCCACTGAGAGGATCCAGAAAATGTTGAGATGAGGTGAAGAGAGAATGGACGTAGAAGAAAAGAGGAGAGAAAGAGCCAAAAGATACCCAAGAAGAGTTGAGTTAAGGACGCAAGCAGAATAGAGGGGCAGAAAGAAGGTAGAAAGGGGTGAGAGACGAGGGGTTTAACCTAGAATGAAGAGGAATGAGACCACATTGGGAGGAAGTGAGGGAAATAATGTTATGTCGGAGAGGAGCACATACGAATATAAGTCGTCGAAGAGGCAAAACATTAGGAGTAGGGTATCCAATAAAGAAACTAGAAGTAGTGGTAGTAGGGTCAAAGAAGACAAAGTTTGATCCCCTTGGATATTGAGAGATGTCACAACCTTAGAATAATATGATGCATAGAGTAGAGACATTGAAGTAGGTGAGGATGGTGAATAACCCTTGCGAGAAGTGAAAGAGGCTTTAGCTATAGTGGATAGTCTTGTGTGGCTGCAAGCATGAAACTCTTTGGGATCCCTCAGAATAAATGATGGGAGAATATGGAGGTACCCCCTCTTTGAACCACTCACCTTGCACATTTGTAATCAGTAAGAAAGCATAGAAAACAACACGGTGATATGAGTAGAGGAAGAAATAGTAGCAAAAGAAAGCATAGTAGATATGAGTGAAGAAGAAGACGAAGATAACAATACTTCGCAAGGAAGAGTACTATTACCAAGATCACTGACAACTAGCAGTCAGAAGGGAAGACATGGTCCTAGATTGAGAATGGCGAATCAATATACAACATTAAGGCTACTTGTGTTCCATGGGATGGGTAAGGACAATGGAGAGTAGGATTGGTTCATGTGTGAGACTATATGGTCTGTGAAGAGGATCATAGATGAAGAATCAAAGATTTTGCAAATGAAGACCAATTTTAGAGAAAGAGCTTTGACATGGTACATGAAGTAAAAGGCGATTTCTCCTACGGAGTTTTAGAATCCTAAGTTAGAATCACAATACATTACTGAAGCCAAGGAGATCAAGCAACAAACTAGAGAGACCATGTGGAATTAAGACCAATGGTTCAAGATATTGTTAGATAGGTTGACATTCCATATCTAAGATGTTCAACATAGAGAGTGGTTCATTGTAGGACTACTCCCTCGTATCTGAGTTCCACTCACCTAGCATAAGGTGACTACTTAGGCAAAGGCAATGGAGATTGTGATGTTCCTAGAAGCCATGCCAGGAGGTGGAGAGCCATCAATAGGATTGGCTTAGGTGCAGTCCCAACTTGTAAATATGAAAATTTAGTTGCAAGATATGAAAAATACTAAGGTGGTGCAAGAGCACGTGTGGTGTACCACGTGCCAGTGAAAAGGTCGCTGCAGGGATAAGTGTCCCATGTTGGGAAATTATTTGGTAATGGGTACACCAAATCCATTCTCGACTGGGCCTCAAATTGAATGGTACAATATTTGCAGACAATGGGGAGATAACCCTCCCCATTTCCCAACCTTAGAGAAATACCAAAATAATCACCATACTCCATTTTGTGAGTTATGCAAATTCATGGGGCATGATGTGAACAATTGTTGGTCACTTCAGTTAATGCAGGACCACACCCATGATGCCTTTCGGGTTCAGGAAGAGTAGAAACATGGTGACCGTGGAGATGCCGAAATAGGAGGATACCAAGGAGGTCCTAGAGGTGGATATGGACAAGGTCGAGGACAAGGATATGGTGGAGGTGGAGGTGGAGGAAGACCACCCACTTGTTTCAATTGTGATGAGATAGGACACATGTCAAGATTTTGTACCAAACCACACGCTCTCTATGGGTACTGTTATAGTACTGAGCATGCCATGAAGGACTATCCTGACTTGTTGAAGAAGTGGGAAGAGAAGAAGGCACACTTGATATGTAAATGGTGGGCCTATGGCCCATCCATCTCCCCATCATGGATGCTTCTACAGAATAAAATTATTCTTTTATATTGATCTTCCTCGACTAGTTGTAAGTCCTACAATATGCCAGTAAACAATCAATTCAACAAAAATAATAAACCCATCGACCACCCACAAGTCGAGTTGGCCCAATGACTAACCAGTCGAATGCTTTGATGGTCGGTTCGACCGAATGATAACCTATTCAGATGCTCTGATGGTTAGGTTGATGAAATGAAATATCGATCAACTACTCTAGTGGTCGGGTTGACCTAATGAAATCCTAGTCAGATGATTTGATGGTCGGATCAACCAAATGAAAGCCTGATTGAATGAATAGACCAACAGTTAAAAAAAAAAACTAGAGGGTGGATTTAATCTTCAATAGAAAAGAAAAAATGTTTTCAGGGAGATTTTGGTAACCCATAACAAATGAAAATGTCCAGGGGCGATTTTGGTCACTCGCAAAAAATTAAAAAAATGCAAGGATAAATTTAGATGCTCAATAATGAACAAAAACACCTATAGATCTATAAATTCGCCCATCATTTAATTCTTGGTGTGTACAGACTGTGTGCAACCCGTATGGATTCCATACATCCTATGATTGAAAGGGAAATTCCTAGGTAGTAGTGAACTCTCCCAGACACAGAGAAAATGCCTCAGACAAACAAGATATTGCCCAGGCAAAGAGGAAATCGACCAACAAGAAAATTAAATTCCCAACAAGGATTAGATTATGTGGATGGGTGCTATTGGGGCTCAAAATTTACTTCAAATGAGTATGAATAGATCACTGCAACTCATAACAAAAATACCCAAGAGCAAAATGAATTAACTCTCAAATATCATCATTTAAATGGGATTATTTTATTACACTTGGGAGAAAATTACAAATGGGTGATATATACACTGAATCTGTGTATTGTTACTCATAGTAAAGAACAAATTATAGATTTCATGGCTCAAAGACACCTTCGCTTAGAGTGAACAAGCACATTAACTACTTCGTCAAGTCAACCTCAAGCAGGTTGCCCTCTTCGAGCTTCAATTTCTTCTATTGTCCTTCCCTCTTTCTCCTTCCATATCCCTTCCCTCTCCTCTTCACTGCAACTCTCATAATTTTTAATGGACTACTTTTGGAAGGCCAATTGTCACAATTGTTTATTTCACCTTTCCATTGTTCCATAAGACCAAATAAAATGAAATAAAACAAAACATGTTTATTTACAACATTTACAAACATTTTTCCAAGATTCAATTCAGATCACACCTCCCCATTTGAAGGATTTTGGTCCCCAAAAAATAGACCATTAGGGAGACAAAAGCACAAGTCTTCCATTTGCCCCTGCATATCCACCATTACATTGTTGACAAAGGTGGTTTGTTTCCTACTTCTATGCCCTTATTTCTCTACTGGAGGAGTTGTGCTCTCTCTCTCTTGATGTGATTTGATGAGGTATGCCTTTCCACCCTTGACCAAGTGGTACTTTTTTTCTCTCATGTAGAAGGTAGCATGCCTATCCCACAACTAGGGGCTACCCAACATCGCTCTGCAGGTGTCCAATGGTGCAATTTCACATTCTACCCCATCAACATAGCTAGCACTAATGCCAAACTTGATTTTACATCTTCGAGTGATTCTCATAAGAGTTTTCCCTTGCAACCATACTAGTGAACTTTGTTGTACTAGATCATAGGTTTCTAGACCAAGCTCAACAAATAATGTTTCGAAAACCAGATTACATTGAGAACCACTATCGAACAGAGCATTTACCTTCTGGTTCTTCACTTGAACTTTGATTCAGAATAACGCATGTTTATCTCCACTCACCTTTGGCTACTGCAATGTGGTGCAAACTGCGACTTCATCCAAATCATAGGTGCTTTCTATTGCTTCTTCTTTTGTCTCAATAGATACCTTTGTTTTCCCCTTGGACTTTGGCCACCTTGGACGCAATTCTGAATGAAGTTTCCATCACCTCTCTTCTGTGTTTCCATCTACATCGCAATGTTTGCAATGCCTATTAGGATCCCTCATTTTCTTTTATGTGGTTGTATCTTCTTGTCTCTTTTCTTATTGGTTTATTCTTAGCCCATGTGTTGTTGTCTTTTCCTGGAGTCCAAATCAATGTAGAGAGAATTATTGCTCACCTCATCTATGCTTTTCACACCATGAAGTTGCAACTATCTTTGGATATAGATGAAAAATCCTTCAAGGTACTTCATCACCACCCCTAGTTCTTTGATAGAAATACCCAACCTAATGGCCTGCCTCCTGAACTCATAAATGTATTCTTGCAATCCTTGTCCCTGTTCTTGCCGAAGGTACTGCCACTTCATGAGATGTTCCTCTTCGTAGCCTATAGGATAGAATTGTGACTTGATTAATTCATTAAAGTCCTTCAATTTCATCACCATGAGATTCTTGTCTATCCTCAATGCATCCACATAACTCTCCCAACACAAGAGAGGACGTTTGGTCATCTTCAAACTAGAAAAAAATATTTGTTCTATTTCTTGGATTTGATAAAGACCAAAGTAAACTTCCAATTGTTTCAACCAATTATCCAAGGCTTCAACATTAGTTTGTACATCAAAAATGGGTATTTCAAGCTTCGCTTCAACTTTGAAAGGAACACTAGAAGATGAAGAAAATTTGTTGTCATTACCTGAGTTTCTAAGCATCTTTCCTTTAGAACCTTCTGGGCCAACTTTGTATTCTTCATGCTCAATCTCTGCTGAGTGTGATTCCTTACCCTTCATTACTAACAATTGTGTCACCAAATCTGTTAATGTAACAATGTTTTGCTCTAGCCGAGCCAATCTGACCTATGGGTCTTCCCTATTATCTTCTTCACGATGATGCCCCACCATTGATGGTGCTATGCTTCTCTTTAGTCCTGGTAGCAATGTTTGTCCACTGTTTTGGTATTGGCTGCGGGTGTTTACCATGCATGTGGTATCCAAGCTTTCTGAACCTACTCTAATACCATTTGATCCGTAAATGGTGGTCTTATGGTTCATCCATCTCCCTAGCATAAATGCTTCTACAGAATAAACTTATTCTTTTGTCTTGATCTTCTTTGACTAGTTGTAAGTCTTACAATATGCTAGTAAATAGTCGATTTGGCCAAAATAATAAACCCGTTAACCACCCACAAGTCGAGTTGGCCCAATGAATGACCAATTGAATGCTTTGATGGACAGGTTGACCGAATGATAACCTAATCGGATGCTCTAATGGTCAGGTCAACCAAATGAAATCCCAGTCGCTACTCCAGTGTTCAGGTCGACCAAATGAAATCCCAGTTAGATGCTTCGATAGTCAGATCGACCAAATGAAAGCTCGGTCGAATAAATCGACCAATAGTTAAAAAAAATAGCTAGAGGGTAGATTCAATATTAAACAACAAAGAAAAAATGTTTCCAGGGAGATTTTGGTAACCCACAACAAATGAAAATGTCCAGGGGCAATTTTGGTCACCCACAACAAATAAAAAAATGCAAGGACGAATTTAGATGCTCAACAATGAACAAAAACTCCTAGAGATCTATAAATTCACCCAACATTTAATTATTGGGGTGTGCAGACTGTGTGTATCCCATATGGATTTCGTACGACCTGTGGGTGAAAGGTAAATTTCCAGGTAGTAGTGAACTCTCCCATGCACAGAGAAAATGTCCCAGACAAACAGGGAATCACCCAGGAAAAGAGGAAATCGACCAACATGAAAATTAAATGCCCAACAAGGAATAGATTATGTGGATGGGTGATATCGGGGCTCAAAATTTAATTCAACCGATTATGAATAGATCACTGTAACTCGTAACAAAGACACCCAAGAACATAATGCATTAGCTCTTAGATATCATTATTTAAATGGGATTATTTTATTATGCTCGAGAGAAAATTACAAATGGGTGAGCTATACACCGAATTTGTGTATTGTTACTCACAGTAAAGAACAAAATTACAGAGGTCATGGCTCAGAGACACCTTCACTTAGATTGAATAGGCACATTAACTCCTTCATCCACTCAACCTCAAGCAGGCTGCCCTCTTTGAGCTTCAATTTTTGTTATTATCCTCCCCTCTTTCTCCTTGCATTTCCCTTCCCTCTCCTCTTCATTGCATATCTAATTATTTTTAATGGGCTACTTTTGGAAGGCCAATCATCAGTGTTGTTAATTTCACCTTCCCATTGTGCTAGAAGACCAAATAAAATGAAATAAAATCAAACATGTTATTTACAAGATTTACAAACATTTTTCCAAGATCCAATTTGGATCAACACTACAACATGGTAATTGTAGAGCCGTGCGGGAACCAAAAGAAGGATGAGGAAACTAATGTGTGGGTGATAACCTGAGGTGGAGCCAAGATAAGAATGCACCTTGAGTGTGGAGAAATCTTGGCCAAAGAAGGGAAGGGAAGATCAGAAAGGCAACACAAGCCCCTTCTAAGTTCAATGTTGCACAACATAAACAATTTTTGCATGATGCGCAAAGGGATCTAGAGGAGGAGGGAGCATGTGAAGAGATACAACACGCAATGTGAAGGTCGCTAGAGGAATCCTAGGTACATGAGGAAGTACAATGTGCTACACAAAGATTGTTGGAGGAAGCCCGAGCCCATGAAGAATTGTAGTGTTCCACATAGAAGTCTTTGGAGGAAGCTCGTGTGTGTGAAGAGATACAACGTATGACACAGAGGTTGATGGAAGAATCTTGCAGGAAGGAAGAAGTGCAGTGGGTCGAACAAAAGGAAATAGAGGAGCACGTGTGCGAAGAGCCGAAGTGCACAATGAAGTAAGAAACACTACACGACATTGGTCGTGAAGGACAAGCAAAAGACCAAGTAAGAAACCTCTTGTGTTGTCATTTGAAGTTGTTAAGTGATCCTGATGCTACGAGAAATTTGATGCACATGTTAACAAATTGTATGGGAGAATAAGCAACCATTGTAGTTATATCTGCTCCACCACTAGAAAGGGATGTGTGCCAGGTCAACAAGAAAAAGCGTAGAAGAAGAGAGTTCAAGATGAAAATTGAACTTAGAATCTATGAGATGGATCGAGTCATGTTGGATATGGGATTCGATGTGAACATCCTACCAAAGAAATCACTGGAATTGATGGGTAGAACAAACTTGGTATGGTCCCCCATTCAACTCAGACTAGCTAACCAATATAGAATCTATCATATAGATCGGTTGGAACAAGTTGCAGTGAACATTGAAGGGGTGAAAACTAAGGAATATTTTGAGATGATTGAGATCATCAATGACTCAGTTCCCTACCTTGTGCTATTTGGTATTAATTGGGAATTTGGCAATAATGTTTTGTTGAATTTGAAGAAAAGACAAATTTGTATTGAGATGGAAACTTTGCACGTGATCATTCCATTAGATCCAAATGAAGGTGATAGATACAAAGAGTATGTGAATGAGGATTCACAGAGCTCCATTATTGAAAACATCTATCAAATCATAGGGCACATATAGGATTACAACAATCACACAACAAATAAAGAGCTAAGCTGGGGAAGTGTGAAGTCCTATGATATTGATTCAAAATATGTTATGGAGAGATGGAAGAACAAGTTGTATGAGGTCTATACTAGGAGATGTTCATGAATTACCATCACGGTGCATGAGGATGAGTTATAACTATATTGATTCGATGGAATGGATATAGTAGACACATTCATTTCCCAAATGCAACAAGTTCCTTTAACCCACCAGATACGATCCCTTGGCACACTGATGGGAGGCATACCCACGTTGTGGTGGGAGACACATCCTGAAATTATATGCAAATGGGAAGAAATAATGGACTCAATGAAGGAAAGGTTCAGGTCGGAGGTCGACATCCAAAAATATATGTGTTCCAGTGAAAGGAATTTGCTGTCCAAGAAGAGCCTGATTGTGCAAAGGATCCAATTGAGAACCAAGCGCATCGTGTTGGTAGGAAGTTACATCCCTCATGTTCCTTCAACTATATTCAAGCCAGTGGAAGGGTAGCACAAGTCGGAGGTTGAACCCAGTTCAGTATTGGGAAGCCAATAATTTCCTCTAGGTCCAACCATGGATACTGTCGATCGTCCATGGAAAACACAAAGAAGTTGGATCTGTGTTAAAAAGGGTCGTGACCTGACATGGGCTGACACGAAAAGTTAATATATTAGGTGTAAACATAGGGGTGCACAGTAACCATGCACAACGCTCTCGAATAATAAGACTTCATGCATGCGTAGAGTAGTTGACATCACATTAAAGATGTTGTGACATAGACACTTTAGTGTAATAAAGGCAAACACGATCGACATTACTATCTCGCAAATTTAGTTCATTTTGGGAAAAATTAAGGCATAAATGCACTCGTTAGTGAAGGGATTTTTCCTTTTTGGGGCATGTCGAAACTTAATTACTTTGGTCGACTGAAAGGATGAAACAAAGGGTATGGAAAAATAATCTAGCACGCCTAGGTGAATTCAACAGACGAAATTAAAGTGTTTATCGCTCAACTGATAGCAAGTACCTGGCAGTAAATTCAACCCAAGGTAGTAAGGTAAACTCGCGATGTGGGACATGTATAGAAAGGTACACCTGTGATGAATGACTGGTCTAGATAATTGATAGCTCGACCACCTCTCATATGGTGCCTATTAAACTTCCCATATCAAGTTTTTGAGGTTTCCACTTTTCATCTAAAGCTCGGATGGAGAACCATAGCAAAGCTGATGAGAGAAGTTCCTCACTACCAACCCAAAACATTCTACCATGTTGTTAAGTCTTGTAGTGGTTTCAAGCTCTATATCCTAGCTCAAACGTGTGTAGTCGTTGATGAAAAGAATGGCCTCCCCAAGAAAACCCCATGCACAATATAAGTCGAAGTAAATGAAAGAATGATTAGTACCAAAACCAACAATGTCATATGGAGTTGGGAAAGTTTCAGTGTTGCGGTGTAATGATCACAATGTTTACAACCCGAGCCAATTTCCATAACTACAATTTGATAAATATGCATATGTAGCGCAGTGGGATGACGACACATAAAATATATCTACCCATAAATGGGCAAGGCCCCTTTGACAGTATGGTATCCCGACTTTTCTCAACTGCCCAAATTTTTTTCAGGCCCCGACAATTCAGGCTTGTGTTCACTTCCTTCTTAGCAGGTTGTATGGAGGATTTCTATGGCTTGAGAAACCATACCCAATAGAACATAATACTATGCACCGGGTCTTGGGCCTCCTGATATCCAATGAAGACCCAATTATTTCCATCAAGGTAAAAGATGCAGGCCAAGAGGAAGTCTGCACCATATTTGGGACACACAGAGGGAAGCATGGAGTTGTAATTCCTAAGATCAATAATCCAACAACTAGGTTTGTGATGCAACTAATTTCTTGCAATATATTGTGAAAATGTTGGAGGGATGTGGATATTGGGTTCAACGCTTCCCACGAGTTTTGCAACATGGGTTAACCCCCTCTCATGGATCTTAACTCCGACAATTTTGGCAGAGACTAATGCCTAGGGGTTTTGGTCTAAAGGAAATCATAGTCCAACAAATGGTATTATAGAGACATGTCTCGAGTTCAAAACTCGCCTGACATGCATTGGGGGGGATATTGTTGGACATTGGGTTTAGTGCTTCCCGTGAGTTTTGCAATATGGGTTAACCCCCTTCCATGGATCCTAACTCTTACAATTATGGAGGAGACCAATTCCTACAGGTTTTGTTATAACGACAATCATAGTCCAACATGATGAATGTCCCCTTGGTGTCATGTTTACTACTAAAATATGAGCTGGAGGCATCCAAATGTCATGGGCTTGATACCTATTGAACGAGTTTGTGGACGACTGTCTCGATGCCCAAGACTTGGGAAAGAAATTTCACTCTACATGGGTGATTTTTTTATTTGTCATGGATATATGGAAGCCACCACTAGGCCATGAAGAGGATGTAGAAGAAGCACCATTGTTTGTCAAACCCAAGTTCTTGACGATCCAAGAAAACAAAGAATAATCCATCCAAGCTGAGAAAAACAAGGTTTTCTAGAAATGGTTCACATAATTGATAGTTTCCGCCAATGCGATGGTATGCATCCCAAAATGTCTCCTAAGAGGTACATAGATGATCTCAAATTTGAATGTGAATTCCATAATGTTTTCATTTACCCTCGCGTAGACAAGGACAAAGTTAAGGCCAAACTCCCTCCTTTCATCACAAAGAAGGGCATCCAACTAGGTGTTGCAAATTGGCATGATGAATACCAGCCTTCGTTTTCAAATCAGAAATCACAGCTCGATACGTGAAAAAAGAAAGCTCAGAAAAAGAAACGAGTCACAACTGCAGCTTGAAAGAAAAACATTTCCTCGAGATATCAGGCACACAAATCCAACACTTCCATTGAATAAGTATAGTAGGCCCAGGAGGAACAAATGAAAAGTCAAAAGAAATCAGAAGACAATGAGGACAGGGTTCGAAAAATGGAAGTGACCCTCCAATATATATGGGTCAACTCCCATCAATGTGGAACCCAACATAAAGGAAGAGCATATGCCCTCACCCCCATTGAAAAACACTTATATTGAGGAAGAGGTCCTAGATTCTCCCGCGTACCATAATATCTTCCCTAGTCAAGTTCGTGAGAAGCACCCACACAGAAACACTAATAAATGATTGGAGGCCGGTAGTCCGGTATTACAAATGGGCCAGAAAGTGAGCACCCTTTCTAAGTTGGTCAAGGAGATTTAGACAAAGATGACAATGCAAAAGGTTTTCCAAAAGGATGTCATGGGGAATTTTGATTCCCTATGTCAACAATTTTCCCTCCCCTCACCTCGAGTTTCTCCTCCCCAATAATCGTAGGCCGAGGAAGCACTCCAAAATGACCAGGCATGACTAAAAGATTTTTTGGGATTGGTTGAATACAGATTTACACTCTGGAACCATCTCCAGAATCCCCTAGATATTATCTCTATTGATGAATGGATATGTGCTGCTGAAACAAAGGTCACCCAATAGAAGAGTAACATGACTTCCTTACCTTTGGGTGAGTGCCAAGCTGTGATGAAAACCATTTCTAGCAAGACAAGGGAGATCACTATCGCTTGAGTGGAACAACGGACTATCTCTAGGTTATCCAATGAAGATGCTGACCAGGCATAAATATTCTACACACGACTTGTAGCAATGCAGGTTGGAGTTACCCCTATGCTTGAGAAAATGGAGCACATTGACCTTCAAGATCCAAAAGTCACATCCGCCGACACAAATCAGGTGGTATAGCTAACTCAACATTTGCAGTCCATGTTGGATGAAACTAATAGGCAATTCGAGCAGTTCCTTAAGTAACTCATGAAAAAAGTTCCATCCATTTCCTTTGTCACACCATGAATAATTCCATTAGATCGAGGATGAGCTAAGTAATAGTGTTGGGTACCTGTTGGTAGCCAATTTTTTGGGTAGGTCTCATGCATGCACAGATCATCCATGCACACACATTAGTAGTTGCACGACAAACAAAATAAGGCACAAATGCCAATATAAGTTCTATATTGCATGTTAAGGATCATAAATATACCACATGCATGTCGAGTCAGAAGAAAATATTTGAGAATATTCCTTAATAATGAACTTAGACATTACAAGATATCATGAGGTATTTGATGGATGATCTGGAAAATTTGTTAGGACTGCCATGCTCCAAATATTTTAAGTGGGCTACATGCAGACTATAGAAGTGTGTAGAACTGGAAATCACTAGAGTGGGTGGAGCAGAGAAGAAAATGACATAGTGCCAAAGCAGAGAAAGGAAGGAAAGGAGAAGAAAAGAGAAGAGCATGTCTATCTAGGGCTAGTAGAAGAGAAGGCAGTCCAAGTTTTGGATGAGTCATGTTATGAGTCTTTGTAACAATTTTGTATGAGATTGAAACATGCCTACATGGAGTCTATAATGAAGTTTGTTGAGTAGGGTAGAATATGAATAGAGATTGCATAGCGCATTATATTACATGAATAGTAGAATGTATCAGAGTGTAGAAGGATATTCTTCTTGCAATATAGATCTGTTAATGTATTCATTCTACCATTTAATAGAGACAATATAAAGCTTCATTTCTCTCTGTCTATTGATGTGTATAATCTGAGTTCAATGGATGGGTGTGTTGATGGTTTATGCTATTAGTCTATTAATAGAGTATGATTGAATGTATGAATGCAAGCCCGAGTGTCTTCCTTGTATGCTTTATCCCTTCATCTCCGAAAAAAGACCAAATGGTCTCTGTGATTCTCATGGAATCTTGGGTGAGACCTTATTTGGTCCTTGACTAAATATTTATATGTCGACGCCTTGGGGTTTTATTGGTCAACTCTGGATGAAACTTGGATCATAAACCCCCTCAGTTTTAGTAAGGATGTGTGTAAGAAAGCCAACATGACACTAATATTGTTCTTTTCTTTACCCCCCTTATGGTGTAACATAAATCTTTGGTATTCATAAAAAAACATAAATAGGGGTCTAATGCTTCCATCCTAAGTGTGATAGACTAGTCCTTAGCTTCACTCATAAGAAATCCATGGTTCCTTCATTAGATCTAAAGTAAAAAAAATTCCATTTCAATCCTATGAGGTGATGGGAATCCATAGTTTAGCTTACTCACCAATTCATTTGTGCCTCACCAACCAATATAGTATTTTACCCATTATTATATTGGAGGATCTTTAAGTTAACCTTGTGGGAGTTCAAACAATAACAAATTTTGAAGTAATAGAAATCCTAAATGAGAAGGATCCTTATTAAGAACTATTGGGATTTGAATGGGCCTTTTTTGGAGCACCCTTATCATTTCAATGCTATCATTATAAATTCAATGTGTTCCATAGGCCCTCATCTAGGGTTGGATTTGTTTATTTTTTCTCCGTTGATGGTGGTGGTTCTAATTCTTGATCTCATCCTAGAAATGGACAAAAAGGGTGAGGTATGAAGAGAAACAAAGTTTCTCTCCATTTTTGGGTCACGGGTAAATATGCTTTGGTTATTTCCCTTAGAACTCACTAGGATCCTAAAGATGTGTATTAATTCCCTCCCCTCCCCCCCACTTCTTGAGAGGCGGTTTTGTCCTTGGAAATTTTTCCAAAATTTGTCCAAAACTCTTTTTTCGCACTTAAACTTTCTTTGGCCATGACACAATGTGTATAGAACCTAAAATTCCTTTTGTCGTGACATGTAAAATCACTACGAACTTTCATTTAATGTGACATATCACATTGAAACAAAGTTTCTTTCTGTGCAACATGTTGCATCCTTCTAATCTCTCTTTCTATGTGAGTCATCGCATGGACTAAAAGTTTCCACTTGTACGACATACCGAAGAGGATGGATTTTTCTTCCCTTGAAATATACCGCACAAAGTTTTTCTTCATGTGACATAACGCATCTCCTCAAAGTTTATATCTCTATGATACATCGCACCACACCAAAGTTTTGTTTCATGTGATACATGAAGGACAAAACATTTTTTTAAATGGGGAAAATAAAGACAAGTTTTTAAGTGGTATGCATAAGAAAAACTCTAGGATGGATGCATAAGATCATTTTTTTCCAAAATTAGAACATATTGCACCCAAAATGAAGAGAAGTGTGATACATGGTGCATTGCACCAAAACTCAAGAGAGGTATGACACAAGGAATACAGTGCACCACAAGTCTTAAGAGGTGTAAACTAACACACAAAACTCTCTTTTCACATCTTCCATATTTTTTTTGCTTGTGTCATATCGTACTTAAACTTTCTTTGGCTGCAATAATTCATATCGCACCTAAAATGCCTTTGGTTGTGACCTATCACATCACTCCAAAATTTCCTTTTTTGTGACATATCACATCATGTCAAAGTTTCTTTCCATGTGACACATCACGCTTTCTAAAACTCTCCTTCAATGCAACACAATGTGTATAAATTTACCTTCTTTGGCCATAACATAGTGTGTATCGCACCTAAAATGCCTTTGGATGTGACATATTGCATCACTCCAAACTTTCTTTTGTAGCAACATATCACATCACGACAATGTTTCTTTCCATGTGACACACAATATCCTCCCTACCATCACATCCTTCGAATATTTCTATCCTTACAAGTCATTGCATGGACCAAAAGTTTCCACTTATGCAACATATCATAGAGGATGAATTTTTCTTCCCTTGTGATCTATCGCACAAAATATTTCTTGTGTGATATATCATATCTCTTTAAAGTTTATATCTCTATGACACATATCACTACACGAAAGTTTTGTTTCATATGATACATAAAGGAAAAAACGTTTTTTTAAAGGGATCACATAAAAACAAGTTTTAAATTGGTATGTGTAAGAAAAACTCTAGGATGGATGCATACGATCAATTTTTTCCAAAATTAAAACATATTGCACCCAAAATGAAGAGAAGTGTGATACATGGTGCATTGCACCAAAACTTAAGAGAGGTGTGAAACAAGGAACACAGTGCATCACAAGTCTTAATATGTGTAAACTAACACGCAAAACTCTCTTTTCACATCTTCCATATTTTTTTTGCTTGTGTCATATCGTACTTAAACTTTCTTTGGATGCAACAATGCATATCGCACCTAAAATGCCTTTGGTTGTGACATATCACATCACTCCAAAATTTCCTTTGTCGTGACATATCACATCACGTCAAAGTTTCTTTACATGCGACACATTGCACTTTCTCAAACTCTCCTTCAATGCAACACAATGTGTATAAATTTACTTTCTTTGGCCATAACATAATGTGTATCACACCTAAAATGCCTTCGGATGTGACATATTGCATCACTCCAAACTTTCTTTTGTCGCAACATATCGCAACATGACAATGCTTATTTCCATGTGACACATAGTATCCTCCCTACCATCACATCCTTCAAATATTTCTATCCTTACAAGTCATTGCATGGACCAAAAGTTTCCACTTGTGCAACATATCATAGAGGATGAAGTTTTGTTCCCTTGTGATCTATCGCATGAAATTTTTCTTTGTGCAACATATCATATCCCCTCAAAGTTTCTATCTCTATGAAACATCTCACTACACCAAAGTTTTGTTTCATGTGATACATAAAGGACAAAACGTTTTTTTAAAGGGATCACATAAAAATAAGTTTTAAATTGGTATGCGTAAGGCAAACTCTAGGAGGGATGCATAAGAAAAACATTTTCCAAGATTAAAATATATTGCATCAAAACTTAAGAGAGGTATGACACATGGCATATTGCACCAAAACTCAAGAGAGGTGCAACACTAGGAACACAATGCACCACAAGTCTTATGAGGTGCAACATAAGGCACAAAACTCTCTTTTCACATCTTCCAAATTTTTTCTTGTTTGTGTTGTATTGCACTTAAACATTCTTTGGTCGTTACACAATGCTTATAACACCTAAAATGCCTTTAGCCATGACATATCACATCATTCCAAAATCATGACATATTTCATTGCATCCAAGTTTCTTTTTGTGTTACACATTGCACTTTATCAAACTTTCCTCCATTGCAACAAAAGGAACATTTCTGAAAGAACTCTTTTGCAACCTCCCTGCCATCACATCTTTTAAATATGTATTTCCTTGAGACACATTGCACTGAACAAAAGTTTCCATTTATGTGACACATTGCATAGGATGAATTTTTCTTCCCTTGTGATATATTGCACAAAGTTTTTTTTTGTGCGACATATTGCATCTCCTTAAACTTTCCATCTCTACTACACATTGCATCTCACCAAAGTTTTGTTTTGTGCAATACATAAAGGAAAAAATGTTTTTCAAAATGGGGCGCATAAAGATAAAGTTTAAAGTGTGTTGTAGGATAAATGTACCCTGTAGGAGTTACATGGAAATGACTTATGAGTGAATGGAATGAAAGGGATTACCTGGTCACCCGACGAGTTTCCCTACATGCTTCTTTGTTGTTTTCTTTCTTGAAGATGTCCTTCGCTCTTGTCAACATGAATCTGCACACATGCAGACACAAACAAACTCTTTTCACGAGATCAAAAATATCATGTATAGATTTATAATAGATCTAATGATATAATATTAAAATCCTAATTCTCTCCAAAGATCATGATAATCATATACAATCAAATAAGGAGGAAAGTCCCGTGCATCTTCTATTGATAAAATGAAACAATTTACAACTTACAATCTGATAGTATGATGAAGCTCTACCCAAACTCCTTTCCCTAGATTCATGATTAATCCAACAATATAAGCTTACTTTCTATTTTCCTTCTCCTTTTTCCCATGAGAGACCCTTAATATATAGGATAATGGAGATAAGATGAAGGATAGGTCTTAGGCACTCAAGATAGAAGGCTTCTCGAGGTCATATTACGAAAAATATGAGCTTTCATCTCATCTCTTGGTAACTAATGCTAATTGAGGAGTAATAGACCCGGTCG
>ML779890.1:627593-647370 GCA_009831015.1 Picea engelmannii | reverse complement strand
TATCATGCAAAACAAATTAAACGTGTAGTAATGAGAAATGACGTTGTGTACCTTGGAATGATCAGGTGAATGATAGTATAAGTCTAAATACAGGTGATGAAGGGTATAACAATGGAAAAAAAATATGGGCAAAAAGGGTACATCGTGTGGTCCTAACACATAGCCGCAATACATTTCCCTCATAAAAGAGGGTTGCCTTCTAGGGCAAAAAACCCTAACATAATCTCTACCGTTAGATCTGTGACCTTATAATGAACGGTCCAGATTTACAATGAAATTACAATATACTTTTATAAGGCAATTTTTTCTTCGGGGGCTTCGCCCCCGAACCCCCGCTGGGGGCCTGCTTGCCCCCAGACCCCGCAGAGGGGGTACCCCCCCTCTGCACTCCCCCGTGTGGAAGAGTGTACATACTTCTGGGGTGTAAATACTTCATGGGGTATAGACACGGTTGAAAGCAAAGGACCTCTGCATCAGGAAGATAATCAGGCTCCACAACCAACAAGGCTCAGGGTTGAGATGAATATAAACTATTTTAACAAAAAATTAAAATCTAATTATAAATAAGAAAAAGAAAGAAGATTAAACAATCATCTACATTTAAATAGAAGGTATGCAAGTGGGGTCAACAAGTGAGGCTTGAGTGTTTTCCATTGATGCACCACATGTGCAAGATTTTGCATGAGCATGTCGTGCTACTAGTATTGGGCATGCTAAGAAAATTAGTCTATTCCTTGAAGGTGCATTAAACCTCAATCTCCTCAAAGGTCCATTAAACCTCAATTCCGTTAAGAGTGGGAAACTAGCCATTGAGGAAATCGAGGGTAAAACAAAATTAAGGTATTATAAAGAGGTCATCCACTCCAATCTAAAAAATTGAAAGTACCAACATTGCTTAAATAAAAACAAACTTTCACAAGTTCCATAGTGAAATAGAGGGTTAAACAAATCCTACAACATTGTGAGATAAAAGAGTTTGTCATCTTTACGATACGAAAAAGGTGGAAAATGAAAAGTACTTTCTCTTAAAATGTCCTACTTATATCCACTTAAAATGTCCTACTTATACCCACTTAAAATGTCCTCCTTATACTCATATTAAGTTTCATTTTCAAAATATTTATAATACTAATAATCTTCATAACTTATTAACTCACCAAAAAACTATATAGATTTAGAAAATTATTTTCCAATCTCTTCAATCATAAAAACAAAATATTAAAAAAATCAATATTTTTTATTATTTTTATTAAAACTTCAATAAATTAAAATAATAATTAACATAATCATATACAAAATAAACTATTTTATCAACTCTTCCACATATATATATATATATATATATATATATATATATATATATATATATATATATATATATATATATAATTAATTAATAATAATAATATTTTAAAATAAACTATTTTATCAACTCTTCCATACTTATTTTAACATTCTTTTATATATATACATATAATTAATAATAATAATATTTTAATCGGACAAAGGATAATCCCTCACTAAATTTAAATACAATTTGAAATTGTTTATTATTATTATAATAAAATAAAAGAATATTACAAAGGTGGTTGGGTGTATTATACTTTTATGAGGTTGAGGGTGACAAATAGAGGTAGGTAGTTGGGTGTGTCATACTTTTATGAGGCTTGGGGTGACCAATAGAGGTAGGTGGTTGGGATGTGTTGTACCTCTATGAAGTCTACGGTGGCAAATAGAGGTATAACACAATGCAAAGAATCTTATTTATTTGATAGCATGAACTTTAGAGAATAGGATGATTAATAAATGAATTTGTTTTGTATTAATATTAGAGTGATTTTGTATGGTATGATTTATTTTATATATGTGTATAGTTAATAAGATTATAATTATTTAGATTTTTTAAGTTGGAAATGAGAAGGTGTATTAATAAATGAATTTGTTTTGTATTAATATTAGAGTGATTTTGTATGGTATGATTTATTTTATATATGTGTATAGTTAATAAGATTATAATTATTTAGATTTTTTAAGTTGGAAATGAGAAGGTGTAGGGGAAGATGTAATTATAGGTATAGATGGAATTGATGAAAAGGGATATGCATTTCAATTATAATTCCAATTGATGTTAACATGGAAGTTGAAAAGTGTTTATCAAATATATCGATGCATTTGTTATCTTTTGATTTAGATCATTGTTTTGATATTAGTTACTTATGGATCATTATTTATGTTAGGGTTTTTAGAATTTACATTTCAAGTTATACATGATCTTAGAATTTTAGTAGAAACAAGAAACATCTTCATAGATTGAGTTATATAAGATAATGGGTGGTAGAGTCTCTTTCATAGAGTCTAGAATATTTGTTTAACTTGTAATTTTTTTTACATATAAATAGATGGGTAAATAAATCAAAATAATAATATTAATAATTGAAGTTAATAAATTAAATGCCAGAAGGGTTATAATCGATCCATGAGGAAATCAAGAATTAAGTTATGTATGGAGTTTGGGACAAACAACAAATAATCAGGCATGAGAGTACGTCCTCTAAAAAAGTATTCAAATAGCCAAAAATCTACAATCTTTGAACATAATAGGAGACTAAAAAAAAACACCATCTGAAATATGATAAAATGAAAGCCTCAAAACTATAGCCAAAGTAATATTATAAAAAAAAATCCATTTATAAATATCAAAAATCCATAAAGTCTCCTTCTTCCATGTCAGAAGGGAGAACAACAATCTGGCTAACTCACAAGCCAACTCAAAACTCACTTTGGAAAAATGGGTAATTAAAATAAATGAGAATTTGTCCCATCATTATATCCCTTATTATACCTGTCGATAGGCATGAGTTAGGCTTGACTTTCTATTAGTTCATGGTTGACCATAAAATATACACCCCTTTATCCAAAGTTTTAAAAAATAATTATTTATTTTAAATTTTAAATCTCATTTATGTGATATCTTATTGGCCAAAAACTTTGAAGTCTTATTGGTGCCTTCACTTCCCCCAATGTTATTGTAATAAATATTTCTTGTTTTTTTATATATATTGTCAAAAGTTGGGGGCCCATCTTGTTAAATAAATAACCCTTTCTTTTTTGGCATGGATATGCATTTTTTATTGTTTTGGTTGTTCTCATTTAATGGGTATCTTTTTCCTTGGCACATTTAAATAAAATAAAATAATATTTTGTAGGTAGGATTCAAATGGATGACAATTGTACTTTTTCTTTCACAATTATTTGAGTGTCAAAGTTAAAATAAAATAATATAATATTTTGTACAATTCAAAGTTGATGGCATTTGTATTTATTTTTTCACAATTTTTTTAAGGGTTAAACTTAAATATAAGTTTTATTTTTATATTACAAATTTTGAGTGTTAACTTTAAATATAAGTTTGAGCGTTTTACAATGTATAATCTAAATGTTTTATGAAATTGGGTTTTTTTTAATCATTCAAAATAATGTGAAGGGATATTGGTTATTATACCTGCTGTTTGTCGTGGTATATAGTATTGGATGTGCTATTGATCGTCTATTAGCTGGGGTTTGACCAAAATAATTTTGAGCATTTTTAAAGGTTTAACATTACAATTTTAATTTTTTAATTTTTTTAAAACATTTTTCTAAATTGTGATTCGTTGTTCAAATGCATCTCTTATTGTCGCGACTACGTAAGGATCTTCAATAGTTGCGGAATGATCTTCAACGTCCTTTAATGAGATGACACTTGACTGTCATATTCAACAAATGAATTTGTTATTCATCTCGACGCATGTAGTGGATTCAATACAACTATTGTTTTATTTTATTATACCTGCATAGCGGCAGGTATACGCTGCCATGCAACCTTGTTTAATGAAGCATCCCTCTCATCAAGCGTATGTCACACGGGTGTCAACTCAAAAGTGTGGTGACGTCAAAATAACATTGCTCCGTATGAAATTAATAACCCACACCCTCATCAACCAGATCATTCTATCAAGTATGTTCGCTCTGCTCGTGCTGAGCAAGTTTTCCAGGTCTGCGAGCCCTCTAGGCTCAATGGCAAGGAGTTGGGATTCAATGGAGATTAGAGAACTCAAAGAGAAGGTACAACCATTCAGGTGGAATGTAATCATGAGGATGAATGGTAAATTTAAATCCCACAAGAATTCAGATTGAAGGAGTAAGGACGCCATGCTTTAACCTGAGGTGGAAGTACTCACTCATTATATAAAAATATGATTAATTTTAAAGAAAGGATTAAACACATCATAAGAATTACAATCATTTAGATAATCTTAAATTCACTTTCATTTTATTAATATTTTGAAAGATAGATAATTAGATTTTATTAAACCATCCATAAGATTGAATTATCATATTGGATAACAAGGTTTCCAAGATAATAAAATAAAAAAATATAACAATTAGAGTTAGTGGTATAATGGTAAGACCTAAATCATAGACATGACCTACTTAATTAAACATGGTTCATTTGACTTTACATTAAGGTGTAGTTGCATAATTAACTTTAATCTCAACCATCTATTTCTTGTCGGCATCATTTTCTCCATGTATCCCTCACTAATTCCTCTTAAAACACTAATTCCTAGTCTCTGTAAACTAAACCTCTTTGTAATTAACAAGTATGTTATACAATGTAGGAGATATCATTACTCATTTTTTATAACCACATTCTAATATTTAACATAATCCTTTTTCCCATAACTCCTTTCGAATTTCCCATAGCCTATATAAAATGGTTTTTAGTTATGATACTAACTATTTTCACACTATAAAACATTAAGCTTAAAATAATTTTATATTTAATATTAGTTTATGTTAAAGTTGTTTATAAAAAAACTACGTTATAAATCAAACTTCGATCTTTATATCAACTGTAATGAAATGAATTCTAATGTTAATTCTCTAATTACAAAGTTATGTAAGATAATAAAAACTTTTTAAAGATTAATTTGACATTAAAAAGAGTGAGGTTAGTTTACAATAATAATAAAAAATTAATTTTAAGATAGTAATTGAACATCAAATTGATGTCTAGATTTCCTTGTTTGTGGAATAAGGGATCTTCTTCATACAATAATTTGACTACTAAAATTTAGAAAAATATACAAAACCTATCCCTTCTAAATTTGAACCTATGAACTTTAAAAAAAAAACATAAAAATATTACTTACCTAAAATATACTCGCATATTAATTGCATGCTAATTTAAATATATACTCACATATATCCATTAAACAAGGATACAACTACTTTCGAACTTATTAAAGTTGGTTCTCTTCCTCGTGTCCCCACACTAAAGTAGTTATTCGCATTCAATAATAGCTTGATATTCACATGGCCCGCCCTAAAGAGTTCACATGCAATAGCCATGGCACAGTACGCATCCCAGCGAAATAACTCTTACATGTTATTGGATGAGGGATGACGAACTTATAGCTGAACTTTTTTTCCAAGGAAAAATTGCTCGATAATATATTAAAATATAAAATCATTTACAAAAAACTAGCTCTGTTGAGCCAAAAACCAGGAGGCGAGAGATGCACGCTCCTCCAGTCAAAAAGGAAAAACAGCAGGACAATACAGTGAAACGCCAGCCACAGCAAAGATTAAGCCTCTCTCATGCACAAACCAAAAGTAAAAAGCATAACTAACCTACTTTTCAAAGGTTGGGTCAGAAATCAATCCCACCTTAAACCTAATCTATATTTATTGATTTTAAGTTGAGATGGATTTATCTAGTTCAATTATAATTAATATTTATATTATAAATAAAATAAATAATTTGTTGATTTTTGAAAAATAAATTAATATTATTTTTATTTTTTAAATGTAATTAATTTAAAGTTGAGATAGTTTTATCTTAATTTATTTATAATTGTTATTTAGTTCTCAACTATATTTGGATATGGCATTGAGGATACGACGCCTAACCATGTAGGTAGAGTAGTCATCAGTTGTATCCAGATAGATGGTGGCATCACACCCTATATACGTACGACCTCCACCCCTCTTATATAATTCTCTATTTGTTCTATCTTTCTTTCTTAGCTACTAAAAGAGCTAATGGTTATTAGTGTTTGCAACTATTTCCAAAAAATCATATTTGTCCTATTGAGTGATCAATTTCCACTCACATTGGTTGATCCATTTCGTCAAAGAGTGGATTGATGGATTGATCAAGAAAAATATCAGTTGACTCAACAATTTTCATTAGCTTAGTTACCCTAGTTACAACAACAATTGCATGAAATATTGTAAATAAAATAAATAAAATAAATAATTTATTATTATTATTATTATTTTGACAAGAACTAAGATAATATATTAAGCAAAAATGTGTGGTCGTAGCACACTGGGAAGTACAAAAGTTACACCAATTTTCTCTAGTTGATCCATCTACCATAACAGACCTACCACTATCTTATCCTTCTTTATATCAGTCTGATTTTTACAAAAGTTCAATACATTCCAAAATTTTTGAGTATATCTACGATAAAAGACACCTAATATGCATATTGTTCTAAAAAACATTAACTACTCGACTTATTGGTTTGACTAGGATCTTTTGCTTCCATATCTTCCTATTCTACTGGTTGATTCAAATCAATTCATGAATAAGTTGTTGTGGGAGAGGAACCATTGTTGGAGGGAGAATCTACTAGAATTGGAGGAGGCGACACTCTCTGAAACTGCAGTTGCTCCACCTGGCTTCAAATAACATCCAACTCATCATGTTGTTGTCTCATTGCTTCTCTCTACTGGATGATAATGTCTAAGATTTGGTTAACCCGAGCCAAAAGAGAATGGTAGTCCACCTGCAATTGCCTCACTTCTTGTTCCAGGACTTTCGTAGCGGAAACCAAGGCTTGTATGTTTGGGTTTCTTCTCGACATCGATGTTGTTATGATTTTTGGTGTCTGATTGAGGTGCTTGGGAATCATTTCTCCGCAAATGTACTTGGGTTCCTCCCTCCAACACTTGAATGGAGACTGAGACCCTGATCTCACGTCTATCCCTACAGATTGAATGCCTTCACCTTCCCTTTCTCCTTTCAACCCTGCAACTTTCCAGGGTATTCACCAAGAATGCGTCTGCCACCTCTGCAAAATGAATTCAATCTTCACTCTGCAGCCACCCAACGAGCAATTTCTTGATAATGCATTATAACATTTATTAACACCCTTGCTTGTGTTGACTTTGAATTCAAATTTTCTAACAAAGTGAGCCAATACCACCATATCAATTCTTTGCATGTCGTCCTAGATCAAAATTGTTGTGCTCACATGCGAACTAAATCCCCCACTCATCAACATGATTACATTCCACCTTGGAGGGAGTATGATCTCGATGTTGATTTTAGTCACCACTCTATCCAAATTCCCTTCCATTGTTTCTGAAGTGATCCCTGACTTGAGAGCCCTTCGTTGCACGAGCAGAGCGATCGCATTGGAGGAGATGGTTTGAATGCCACAAATATGAAATGAAAATTCCATACGAAGTTTGTTTCCTATGGTGTCACAAGGATTTCAAATTGACACCCGTAGGACATGCACTGTTTGGTGTGTTGCATTAATTAAGGAATTTGATGATGGGACAAATTCCCATTAACTATGATTAACCCTTTTGACAATGTGATTGTTGAATTGGCATGTGAGTCAGCTAAGCAATTATTCTCATTTTTGACATGGAAGAATGAGACTTTAGAAATATCGGTGATTTCAAAATGATTTTTTTTTTTATAATGTTGCTCTGTCTAGTGTTTGGAGATGTCCCTTTAATCAAACTTCTGATGGTGTTATTTGAATTGCCCACTATGTATAATTGTTGCAGATGCAAACCTTTAGCTAACTGGATTCCCTTGAGACTGACATATTCTTCTACTTGAGTGTTTGTCACTTGCCCCAAGCTCCATGCATAATGTAATTCTTGATTTCCTCTTGGGTCGATAATGACCCCTCCTGCACCTGTTGCCCCATTATTATTATTATTATTATTATTAAATTTATGAGTATAAAATTTAGTGATAAATTGTTAGGTGATTGAAATTAATATTGAAATTTGAATTGAAAACCTTTAAACATGAACGAGGCCAAGTGATAACATAGAAATATCCCATGTGACACAACTATTTGGCAAAATGACATATAAACAACATTCCCTAGTATTCTTTTTTTTGGCATTACATAAACATACAAATAAATGAAGCATTGAAAATCATTCTCATACAATCACATCAGTTCTCTCCCCACAATGAAAGATATAAGTTTGGAAAGGAACATTAGATTAATGTATGCTATTTTAATTTTTATGGGAAACAATGGGAGGTGGAGAGAGAAATAAAGATAAAACTTTGAAATTTTGAAATGTTGTCATAATAAATTATTGTTTAAGTATAGAGGGGCTTATGCACTGCAATATATTAAACATTATTTTTGAGACTAATTGGGTAGAGTAAGTAATTAATTTATGACTTATATTCATGATCATTAGTCACAACTTGTTGATGTTTGTAGCACCGAACAAGTACTTCCACATTGGTTTTGTGTCTAACATGTGGAAGCCGTCTTTAATACATCTCAAGACTTAGGAAATTCACTTTATTAAAGTGATGATTAAAGTGACTGCCTTCTTATAATTAATTGAGTTTAATTTAATTAAATGCCTAAATTTTTGGCATTAGTGAAATACATTAAATCCTAATCATTGATCTAAAGTGTTGGTGAGATCTAATCTCAGCCATTGATCAGTTTGGAGATCTAGGGTTTTGGATTTAGGGTAAACTCAACATTATAAAAGGTTACTAAGTTGAGAGGAGAAGACACACACAAAGTGAGGTAGTGAGATCTCATTGTCTTGGGTGGAGAAGGACTTTCATCAAAGTGTGTAGGCGCAAGGTCTGAGGAAGGGAGAAACATACAACAAAGGAGTAGTGACCAACAAGATCGAAGTACAAATCTTGATGTGTGATAGGTTATTTTGTTGTTTTGTATTTTTCCTTAGAGGGGCCATTATCCCAGGACAAGAGCCTAGATTTTATCATAATAAAATTATCACAATATTGGTTTTCCTGGGGGCATTTACCCAGAAAATATGTGTGCAAATGTGTTTGGTTTCTTGTCTTGCTTCCGTTGATTTATTTATATAAATTGTTAAAACTCATTCATGTTTTATATTTAATAAATCTACATAATAAGTTTATAACAAGAAGGTATTTGCTATGGAATAAATTGTCGAGTGATGGGTTGCTGAAATTTAACATGGTATCAGAGCCGAGACTCTGAAAAAGAAAACCAAGGTTGCACATTGGGAATTTTTTTTATTGTGCAGGTCGCACTTAAATTCAAAAATAAAAAAGGGAAGGAGTAATTGTACAAACTGTAGAGACATCGTACATTTGTACAACCATGTGGAACTACAGGGTGGCAGAGGGAGCAGGTGTTGGGTGCGTGCAGAGGGAGCAAGTGTTGGGGGGTTGTGGGGACTATGGAGAAGTGTTGTGCTGCAACCACAACCACAAGCCACATCCACAACTGCAGTTGCAACCACAACCAAAACTGTAGAAACCACCAGGGCCACAGGCAACCACCGATGAATGTCATAGTTAGTATTCAGATCTGAATCTCATGTTGCAGTAGATGAATTTATGTTAGTAGGTAGATGTTGTTATAATGGTTAATGAAGTTTTGTTGGGATAATTGTGTCAATGGTCAGAACTAACATCTAGCTAGAGTTAGCCTAATAAATGGGTATTCGAGGGTTAGCAAGCGAGTAGATCTAATGCCCCTGAGAGAGAGAGAGGCATATCCCATCCCATGGTTGCATACACCTGAGTCTTGCGACCACCCATTGAATCCATCTCGAGTGAGACTACGCAGTGCACTATGTGCATCGTGTTTCCTTTTGGTATCCATAAGGGCCGATGGTCGAAGGGTTGTTGGTAATCCTGTAGTTAGAACATGGGTCAACCCATAGCAACCAACATCATGCTTGAAAGATAAGGCACATTATTTTCAATAGTTTGTATTTCCCATTAAAATTTTGATTTGGATATGGCTGCAACCAGTTTGAGGTTTGAGGATAGGTTGGAGGGTGAATCAAACTTCATATGTTGGAAGGCAGGGGTCACATTGATTCTAACACAATCATGACCCCACCGATAGATCCAAAGGACTTGGCTGCCCATGAGTTGAAGGATGTGAAATCTAGGAGGATCATCTTAGATGTGAAGAAGGATCAATTGATTCCTCACCTATCCAAGAAGAAGTCAGCCAGGGAGATGTTTGTATCTTTAACGAACCTTTTCTAGAGCAGTAATCCAAATAGAAAGATGGTGTTGAGGGAAAGGCTCATAGACACCAAGATGACCAGATCATATACAATGAACAATTGTCTCATCATGATCACTTAGGTACATGATCAGTTGGCAATTGTTGGGGAAGTCATGATAGATGAAGATTTGGTGAGGATGACCCTAAATGGTTTCTTATAAGCCATGGGCCCCATTCATCAAATGCATTGTGGCACGAGACACACTTCCCAAGTTTAACAAGCTATGGGATGATTTCATCTAGGAGGAGATTCAGGAGGAATCTCTAGCATGCCAACATGTTGGTGATGATGAGAATATGGCTCTTGCTAGTCAAACAAGGAGGAGCAAGGGGAATACAGGTGGAGAGTCAACTCCACAAGATGGAAAGAAGAAATATTTGAGAAAAGTGAAGTGCTTTGCATGCCACAAGAGTGGCCACTATGCTTCATAGTGTCCTAAATGAAAGAAAGGGAAGGCTAAGTCTCAACAAGTAGCAACATCTGCATAAAATAAAGTTGATGAGTTTGTTAACAAGTTTGAGAAGGATTTCTTGTTGGTCTCTTTCATTTCTGACATAGTTTCCAGTAGTGTCTGGTTCATGGATAGCGGGGCTTCTCATCACATGACGGGGACACATGAGTTGTTCACTAGTTGGTCAAAGACAGACTCAAATTTGCATGTGGAGCTTGGTACCAATGCCAAGTGTGGTGTAGAGGGAGTTGGGATAGTCATGCTCCAACTAGAGTCATGAGATTATTTGGAGGTGGCATATGTGTTGTATGTCTTAGAGCTGAAGATGAATTTTCTCTCACTCTCGACTTTGGAGGACAAGTGTTTTGCAGTCTTGTTCCAAAATGGAAAAGTACTCATACATTCAGAGGGAGCTAGCCTTGACACAATAGTGAGAATTGGTGTTAGAGAGGGAAAGGTATACAAGTTGTAGGGAAATCTTGTAGGTGGATCCAAGAGGATCTTGGATCATGGATCGATTTCAGTGATAAAGGATGAGGAATAGGAGGATCCTGGGGTGAGCAGAGTTCACAAAATTCCAGTGTGAGGAGTCAACCTTTAGATGGGAAGAAGGAGTTATCCCCTTCTAGTTATGTCAGGTAACCCATTTGGTATGCACTGACATTGATGGATGCTCAAGAGCATGAGGAGGTGTCTAGGAGTATAGACATGGAGAGAAGGCCTCTGAAGAAGTGTCCATACTTAAGGGCACTAATGTGTAGCGTCACCGATTCTGAGACTTCCAATGTTTAGGGACAAGCTGACCATCAAGGTTGGAGGGATTCCAATGTGTAGGATGATGTCTGTGACATTGTGCCAAGGTTGGAAGGAGAACCACTTCTAGGTGGCTCTTCGAGAAGTAACTTCCTAGCTAAGAGGGAGTGTTGATGTTTGTAGCATCGAACATGTGCTTCCACATTAGTTTTGTGTCTAACATGTGGAAGTTGTCCTTAATACCTCTCAAGACTTAGGAAATTCATTTTATTGAAGTGATTATTAAAGTGAATGCCTTCTTATAATTAATTGAGTTTAGTTTAATTAAATGTCTAAGTTTTTTACATTAGTGAATTACATTAAATCCTAGCCATTGATCTAAAGTGTTGGTGAGATCTAATCTCAATCATTGATCATTTTGGAGATCTAGGGTTTTGGATTTAAGGTAAACTCAACATTATAAAAGGAAGCTAAATTAAGAGGAGGAGACACACACAGAGCGAGATAGTGAGATCTCATTGTATTGGGTGGAAAAGGACTTTCATCCAAGTGTGCAGGGTCAAGGTCCGAGGAAGGGAGCAAGGGACAACAAAGGAGTAGCGTCCAACAAGATTGAATGATAGATCTTGAGGTGTGATAGAATATTTTGTTGTTTTGTATTTTTCCTCAGAGGGGCCATTATCCTAGAACATGAGCCCATATTTTATCATAGTAAAATCATCATGCTATTGGTTTTCCCTTAGGGCTTTTTCTAGGGGTATTTACCCAACAAAATATGGGTGCAAATGTGTTTGGTTTCCTGTTTTGCTTCCGCTGATTTATTTATGTAAATCATTAAAACTCAACAGTGCTTTTTATTCAATAAATCTGCGTAATAAGTTTATTACAACGATGTATTTTTTGGGAAATAAATTGTTGGGTGCTGGGTTACTAAAATTTAACACATTTGACCAATAATTTGTCCACTTAGCACTCAGTGCATCAGGCGACGCTCACAAGGGTGAAGAAGTGGGATTGAAACCAACGAAATGAATCACATAGCATCAATCATCACTTCCAGGGCTTGCACTCGGTAACCAAAACTTCCTAGATGGTCATAGATT
Source organism: Picea engelmannii (assembly GCA_009831015.1). Taxonomy (NCBI): domain Eukaryota; kingdom Viridiplantae; phylum Streptophyta; class Pinopsida; order Pinales; family Pinaceae; genus Picea; species Picea engelmannii. The sequence continues at coordinate 634,710 of ML779890.1, read as the reverse complement.
AATGACTTACCCTACACAATTAATCCCAAAAATGATATCTAAATTATTGTTTATTATAGCATACACTTATATAATATCTCACATAAAAGATGAAAACATTCTAGCAGATACACGTATTCACCCTACAATCAATTAATTATTATATTATTAGAAATGCTACTTTTAAAAGTAATCCATTGACATAAACATCATAGTATACTAAGACTTATATGTCACTTAATAAAATTTATAAACAATGTTAAGTAATATATAAAAATAGAAAAAAATTAAAAAATTATTTCAACAATACTTATTACATAAATAAAATACAAATCATTTTTCTTTATTTTTAGAAATAAATAATAATTTTTGTTTTAAATAATAATAAGCATGACATGCAAACTTCCATATCTGAAAAGGTATTGCCCTACAAGAAACCAGAGGGTACGGAAAAATGTGTTGACAATCTAAAACAAAACTAAGATAAATAAAATACAAATCATTTTTCTTTATTTTTAGAAATAAATAATAATTTTTGTTTTAAATAATAATAAGCATGACATGCAAACTTCCATATCTGAAAAGGTATTGCCCTACAAGAAACCAGAGGGTACGGAAAAATGTGTTGGCAATCTAAAACAAAACTAAGATACGCAAGGATTATTAAAGAGAGGTATTTCTCATCACGTGATACAAATTAAGTGAGTTTTCTTTATAAAAAATTGTGTGGAATTTTTCGAGAACATAATTTCATGCTAATATAAACAATTAAATTATTTTATGGCATTTTATTATTAATTAGCTTAAGGCACTTTGTTTGCTTTAGACGGTGTGTTTCAACAAACACGGAGTGTGTTATAACTAATGTATTTCAATGGACGAGAATTAAGTGATTTTGATATTTATCTTAAAAGTAAAGTTTACTTCTAATTTATTAATTAAAATAAACAAAATACATATTCGTATAAAATTAAAATAAAGTGTCTAGCTATTATAATAATAAAAAATTAAGTATCATATTACATGGTCGATGATAGAGTGAAAAAAGCAAAAAGGAAATTTTTGCTAAGGAGACCATTTTATACTAAATTTATGAATTCTTTTGAGATTGGTAATTTAATTTATAATAAGAAAAAAATAAGGGTTGCATGGTAGCTTAGTCCCTGTCAAGTAAATTTGGAAATATAGTGTACCTAGATGGGTTCATTGAACTAGTTAGAGTGTTCCAACAATTGTCAATTTACTATAAAACCATTGTCAATTTGCTATAATTATTATTTGTCTTTATTAAAGAAAAATTCAAAATCATTATTGAAAGGGATATATATATATATATATATATAAGTTGTCTATAAATCGATGGGTCAATCAGAGAGCCACAGAGCCGAGGCTTACAGGTGGGAAGTATTTTTTAAATTTTTTTGTAGAGATCCTCGCCTTCTTTGTCTTGAGTCGTCTAGAAGACTGAGTCCTGTCTATTGTTTTTAGTCCTTTTAGGGCGGTACCGGTTTAGCAGGCAGGATAGACCTTTCTCTTTACTGGCTCGACGCTCTTGTGCATTCAGTGGTTCCTTCCTATTTTTTTGTCTTTTGCCTGACTCTTGTCCCCTTTCGGTGAGGGTGGGGTCACTATTTTTTCTCCAGTTGAATATGGTCTTTAGTTGCGCATTGGATTACTCATTGGTCGAGTCCTCCTCCTCCGACTCTTTGTTCCCAAAAGGGTGGGGCTTTTAGTTTTTTTAGTGGTGTTTTGAAAGATGAGGGACATTCATCTGGGATCACGGACCTATTGTTTCTTGGTCTGCCTACTTGTCAGGCTCTGTGTGACAGTTGTTTTGACTGGCCTTTGTGGACTTTGTTTTATTTGTGTATTCTATTACCATGGAACATAAGTTAAAGGCACTTATGAGCCCGGAGGACGAGGAAACTTGGAGGCGAGTGGGGCTATTCGATTATGTGGTTAATTTATAGAAGGGGTCTTCAGGAGGAGCATCTATTTTTAAAACCAAGCCATCAAACTTGTCTAGTGTACCTGTTAAACCTTCTATGTTCCCCCTACAACAACCTGCCTCTCTAGAGTCTGTCTCCCTTCCCATAGTGGGTTACAGGTCAAGTTTCCAGTCAACTTTCGTGCCTCCAGGGCTGCCAAACCCTTCCTTGTCTTCCCGGGGAGGTTTTAAGGATCATCCTGATAAGTTCCAGTCTATTTCTTTCCGCCGAAAACTGTGGAAAGCCAACAAGAAGGATAAACGCTTGGTTTTAGGCAACGATGTGGGTTTAGAGGACACCTGCAGAATGGCTCTCTACTATCTTGTAGGTCATTTATCTTATAAGTCTTTGAGCAAAGGCTTTATCGAGGAATGGATTAAGCACTAGTGGGTTCCCCTCCTTGGGTATTACCCTGAGGTTATCTTTCTCACTAAAGGATGGTTGGGGTTTATTTGCAACTCCCCAGAGGACGCTACCCTCTTACTAAGTTCGCTCTGGATCTTTGGGGCCAATAGTCTTATGCTAAAACGATGGAGGATTGCTTTCAATCCTGATATAGAGTTGTTTCAATTTAGACACCTCTGGGTACTTCTTCCCGGTCTCCCGCTGTTTTTGTGGAATGAAGGAGCCTTAAGGGCTATTGGAAACACTTTGGGGAGATTCATAGCACTAGACTCTATAGCTATTATCTCCCCGATGCAGAAGATGGGTGTAAGATACCAGATATAATAAATACGCAGAACATAAATAAAATGCTAGAAATGGAAGAATAACAGTAATATAACCAGCATAATCTCCACAATAACACATAAATAATATGAGAACAACAACTGAAATAGCACTTTGATTCAGAAAGCAATGTTCACAAGCCTCTTCGAGGGGGCAACCTCTAGTCGAGCAACGCTCTGATACAATAATCTCCAAGCTAGGGTTTTAATACCCTCGACCCTTATTTATACTAAATATGTCTATTAAGAGAAGCATCTAGAGGAAGATCCTTCTAGAAGCGGAAGCTTCTATTTGGTCTTCTTACATCCGCCTTGTTCTATTTTATTGAAAGGCCTTATTAATATTGACCTTTATTACATCCGAATACATTGATCTACCTATGTGCAGGTTAGGACCTTAACATGTTCGCCCCCTTAAAAACAACCTTGTCCTCAAGGCTTGAGATGTTGAAACTGCTACAGAATGGTAGCTGGCTCCCAAGTGGCATTTGCTGGAGTCATATCTTTCCACTGTACTAGCACTTCCTTGATGGTTCTCTGACGCAGGTGACGTTCATGCTGGTCCAAAACTGCTTCTGGCTGTAGCCAAATGGATCCTTCTTCAGCTAACTCTGGAAGGTTGGTTTGAATTTTGCACCTGGTTCCAATCACCTTCTTCAAGCATGAAACATGAAAAACAAGATGTAGCTTCGATTGACTGGGAAAAACTAACTGATATGCGACTTGTCCCACACGCTTGAGAACTATGTAAGGGCCATAAAATTTGGGTGCTAGCTTCTGACAATGCTCGACCTTGAGGGAAGTTTGCTTATATGGTTGCAGTCTCAGAAACACCTGATCCCCTTCTGCAAATTGATGTTTGGAGCGACCTTGATCTGCTTGCTACTTCATTCGATTCTGTGCCATGACCAAGTTCTCTTTAAGGGTACGAAGGATATCCTCTCGGACTGTAAGTGTTTGGTCAACCGCCTGGACCTTCGAGGTACCCGGTAAGTATGAGAGAACTGAAGGTGGCTTCTGTCCATATACCGCTTCAAAAGGAGTCATGCGAGTAGCTGTATGGTATGTAGTGTTGTACCACCATTCGGCTAGGGGTAACCATTGAGCCCACTGGTGTTGTTTTTCATAGGCAAAGAACCTCAGATATGTTTCCAAACACTTGTTGACAACTTTCGTTTAACCATCCGTCTGGGGATGATAAGCTGAGCTGAGATGCAATTGTGTGCCTTGTAGCTTAAATAGTTCTTGCCAAAAATTTCTTGTGAAAGTTGGGTCATGATCAGAAACAATAGAGTGCGGCATGCCATGAAGCTTGAAGACCTGGTCCATGAAAATTTGACCCACCGTGGATGTAGTAAATGGGTGGTGAAGAGCGCAAAAATGAGCATACTTGGAAAGGTGATCCACCACCACCATTATGACTGATTTATTCCCCGATTTGGGTAAGCCTGTAATAAAGTCCATAGAGATATCCTTCCAAATAGAAGGGAGAATCGAAAGTGGTTGGAGGGTGCCCGGAGATTTGACTGTTTCTCCCTTGTTGCATTGACACACCTCGTATTCAGCGATAAACTTACGGATGTCCTGTTTCATACCATCCCAGAAAAAGGAACGTTTGACCCGGTCATATGTTTTGGTGAACCCTGAGTGCCCTGCTGTGGGTGTATCATGAAGCTCAGAAAGTACCGTGGATTTGAGCTTGGATTGTTTACTTAAATACAAGCAGCCTTTGTATCGAAGCTCATCCTGGAGCTAGGAGTACCTTGGGGGAGCCGGAGCCTTGTTCTGCAGTTGCTGGATCAGATGCGAACTTTGGGGATCTTGAAGCCATTCCTGGTGCACAACGTGGAGCCAATCGGGTATAATGAAGGAAAGAGAAAAAATGGATCCTTTGTCTTCATATTTCCAGGACAGTGCATCCGCCACGACATTGTCTTTGCCCTTCTTGTAAATGATCTCATAATCATATCCAAAGAGCTTAGTCACCCATTTTTGTTTCTCCTGGGAGGAAATGTGTTGTTCTAGAAAGTACTTGAGGCTTTGATGGTCGGTCTTAATTTGGAAGCATTGCCCCAAGAGATAAGGACACCACAGCTCAATGACATGCATAATCACCAACATTTCTTTTTCATAAATGGGTTTGCCCAGATTCCTTTTAGACAATTGCTTGCTAGTGAAGGCCAAAGGTCGACCCTCTTGTGTAAGGACAATGCCGATTCCTTTCCCTAAGGCGTCACATTCCAACACAAAGGTCTTTGTGAAATCGGGAAGGGCCAGAATCAGAGTGGTGCACATGGCCGTCTTCAAGGTTTGAAAAGCTTGAGAAGCTGTTGGAGTCCAAGTGAAAGAGTTCTTTTTGAGGAGAGCCGTGAGAGGTGTTGCAATATTTCCGTAGTTCTTAACAAACTTGCGATAATACCCTATTAGGCCCAAAAATCCACACAAGATTTTGAGAGTCTTTGGGTGTGGCCAGACTTGCATAGCTTCAATCTTTTTTGAGTCCACCTTGACGCCATCCTTTCCCACCAGATGACCCAAGTATTCTACTTCTGAGGCACCAAAAGCACATTTGGACTATTTCAGGAAAAGTTGGTGCTGAGAGAGTAGGCGGAGAACTTGATCCACATGAGTAAGATTGTTCGACCAGATTTTTCTATAGATGAGGATATCATCAAAGAAAACTAAGACAAAATGACGGAGAAAAGAGCGGAAGACATGGTCCATGAGGCTCTAGAAGGTGGAGGGGGTGTTACACAAGCCAAAGGGCATGACCGAAAACTCATAGTGGCCCTCATGAGTGCGAAAGGCGGTCTTGGGGATGTCGACCTCTTTCATACGTATCTAGTGATAGCCCAAGTGAAGATCAAGTTTGGTAAAGAATTGGGCACCACTCAATTCATCCAGGAGGTCATCAATGACAGGAATGGGAAATTTGTCTTTGATGGTCAGTTTGTTGAGAGCACGGAAGTCATGACACATTCTCCAAGAACCTTCTTTCTTCAGTACCATGATGACCGAAGATGAGTAAGGGCTCATGCTAGGACGGATGACGCCTGCAGTAAGGAGTTCCTGGACTATTTTCTCAATTTCATTTTTTTGTGAAAAGGGGTGGCGATATGGACGGATATTAGGGGGAAGGATTCCTGGGACAACGAGAATGGAATGATCATGAACACCGTAGGAAGGAGGGAGTCCTTGGGGAGTGGAAAATACCGTTTGATGTTTAGAAAGGAGGGCTTGGAGGTCTTGGGGTATTGGGGGTGTCTCTGTGGATTGTATGGCATGGAGTTGGGCAATGACACCAGAATGACCTTTTTTGAGCAGTTTTTCCATGCAATGAGAACTAATGACCTTAGGTGAACCAGCAGTGATGCCTTGGAATTTATATTGGTGTCCTCCTTGGTCGAATTGCATGGTTAAGTTCTGAAAATCCATGAGAATGGGACCCAAAGTCCTTATCCAGTTTGCGCCCAACACAATGTCGCAACCGCCCATGTCAATAGCAAACATATGGGATTTTAGGTGGTAGTCACCGATTTGGAGACGCATATTTTCACAGTGCCCACCACATTTCATAGAACCACCATTGGCAATCATGATTTGGAAATTGTTGACAGCATGGATGTAGCAATGGGTTTCTTGGGCAATGCGACGATGAATAAAATTGTGGTTGCTACCACTATCAACCATAATGATGAACTTTCGATGCTTGATGTAACTGATTAACTTGAGGGTTTGGGGGGTAGAGAAGCCGGTGAGAGCATTGAGGGAAATGATCGGTTCCACTTCAGGAGGGTCGGAGGGAGGGTTTATGTCAGTGATTTCTGGTGACTCAGGCACAAGAGGAGTGTCAACATCCTCTTCCAGAATATCCTCAGAGATGGCCATAAAAAGATTTTGTTCCTTACATTTGTGGCCTGGGAAATATTTGTCATCACAATTATAACAGAGGCCTTTGAGTTGGCGTTCAGCCATTTCAGCCCTGGTCAATTTTTTGATCTTTAATGGGATGGAGGGAGTAGTGGGGTTTACTAGTTTAGGGCAAGGGATAACGGAACGCTTACAGTTTTGAGAGGAAACAATTTGTTGTGCTTCTTTATCTTTTTTAGTAGCCTCCACCCAAGTCATAGGTCGAGCCATGAGGACATTGGCCCAAATCTCCTCCTTGAGGCCACTGATAAAACACTCTCAAAAGAAAGCATCAGTCATGCCCTCTGTTTGAAAATCCAGGCGCTCAAATGCAGCTATGAAGTCTTCTACTGTTCCTGATTGCTTCAATTTTGTCAAATGGCCCAAATGGTTGGTGTCAGTGTCAAAGCGTTCATAAAGCTCAGTCACAAATTGGGTCCAAGCAATATACCCTTGACGAGAAGTTTTTCTCCATTGCCACCATTGCCAACGTTCTTGATCTAGATGGAGAAC
>ML779890.1:593790-617253 GCA_009831015.1 Picea engelmannii | reverse complement strand
TCACATGAAACAACAAGCAAATCAACATCGTAGTGAAAGAAGTTTTGAAGTAGGAGATTGGGTGTTTTTAAGACTACAACCATACAAACAGATGTCCCTCAAGCAAGCCAAGAAGGATAATAAATTATCACCAAAGTACTATGTCCCTTATAAGGTGCTGCAAAAGATTGGTACTATGGCATACAAATTGGAGTTGCCTGCATCTTCATGAGTACAACCAGTTTTCCATGTTTCATGCTTAAAGAAGGTTATAGGCGACAAGATCCTGGTTCAAACTATATTGCCAGAACTTGATGAGGAAGGAAAAATCATATTGGAGCCTAAAGCCATCACTGACACAAGAATTCGCTAGCTGAGGAATAGATCCATTTCAGAGTATCTCAGTAAATGGAGGAAACTACCGGCTGAAGATTCCACTTGGGAAGATGAGTCTTTTATACAGAAGCATCCAGAGTTACTCAAGCATTGCGGACAACACTTGTCTCAAGGGGAGGGGCATGTTAAGCCCTAATATTGGCTCATTACCCCTTAATTGGGGCATATTATATTAGTAATGTTATTTTATTTATGTCGGCTTTTGGCCATTAGTTGTAATTATACCTCCTAGTGTCCTATATATACCAAGGAGACATTTTCATTTTGAATGATCTTGTACTTAAACATTTAAGTGGGGTAAAAGGATGTTTCCCCCTCGAAGAGGCTTATTATCTGAAATTATCTGTTTTTCAAGGCGTTGAGTATTTTTTTGAGGTTTTTCTATGCTATATTGATATTTGGTTCTTAACACTAGGAGTACCCCAGAGTGGTTTTACTCTTGGTAGGATTTGGGGTAAAGCTCACGGATTGGATAATGTGTTGCGTTACAAGCGCCAATTTTGCAATTCTAATAAATGGTGAGGTGACGGATTATTTTAAGAGCTGGAGGGGACTTCGTCAGGGATGCCCTTTGTCCCCGTATTTGTTTATCTTTATTATGGAAGGGATAAGTCTGATGTTAGCTAGTGGCATTGCGAACTAGAGTATTTCTGGTATAAAGGTTACACAAAATCTAAAAATTATCCATCTTATGTTTGTTGATGACGTCCTTGTAATGTTTAAGGTAGATCCGATGGAATGGAGATTAATTTTGGACATTCTTCGAGCCTACTTCTCTATTTCTGGACTCTGCATTAATTAATAAAAAACTTCTATTCACTATTGGGGGCTTGAGGATTTGGAGCTTGAGCACTCAAAATCCATTCTTCCATTTTCCTTTGCTGATTTAAAGTTGGGTTTGAAATACTTAGGCTATCCCTTAAAGCCAGGAGCAGCCAAAGCTGATGATTGGAGATGGTTAGTGGCGAAAGTTGAAAAAAAAATTGGATTCTGGTGTAATCAGTGGCTTTCATTGGGAGGCAGATTAATTTTGGTTAAATCAGCGTTGGAGGGTGAATAAGTCTTTTGGATGTCGATAGAGGTGATCCCCAAATCTATTTTAAACCGCATTCGACATCTTTGTTTTGCTTTTTTGTGGAGTGGTCAGAAGGCAAACCATCACTACCATCTCTGTAGATGGGACCTCCTTGCAAGAACAAAGGATTGTGGAGGGTGGGGACTTAGAATTTTAACTACTTTCAACACAACATTACTGGCAAACACCCTTTGGAGGTCGCTAATGGTGGAAAACATTTGATAGAGGATTCTATGGGATAAATACTTGGGGGGTTCTTCTGTAGTTGATTGGATTAGAAAATCAAAGCAACAATAGTCGAAGTTGTCTAGCATTTGGAGCGGCTTCACAAAGAGCATTCTGGTTATACTGCATTGGCTTCGGTGGAAGGCCAGATCTGGGAATTTGATTTTGATTGGTATGGATAAAATTGTTGGTTTGGAGGAATGCTCTATCCTCTCATAACCCCTTCGAGTGTAGCTGTCACTTAACCACATTCTGGTACTAGCGCAGGCTAGAGAGTCAGTGGGTGTATCTTCCTTCCCAAACTGGTGGCGCACTAGTTTTTCCTTGGGGCTATCGGGCCAGCTCGCTTCAGAATGGGATGGTTTCACCAGTGCCTTAAGGGATGCATGCATATCTCTCAAAATGGGTGTGGACAACTTGGTATGGGTTGGGGGGGATGCATCTGGAGTTATTTCTGTTAAAAATATTTATAATGCTCTTATAAGACCTTTGGATTTCCATAGTGAAAAAGGTTGGGTTCAAAAAATGTGGAAATGGCCACTTCCGCTAAAATTAAAATTATTTTTGTGGCTGGCTGCCTCTAATAAAATTCTCACTTGTGATGTGCTCCAAAGAAAAGGCTGGGTAGGTCGGGGGGTGTGCAGGCTCTGCAACAATAATGCTGAAAATGCTAATCATCTTTTAATCCATTGCTGGTTCACAAAAGCAATTTGGCATTGTCCGTCTGAAATCTACCATTTAAAGATCCTTTGGGCCGGATCTTCGGTTTTTGATTGCTTAAATGTGTGGACTTTTGAAAAATCAGCTCCGACAAGCCTGGCTGCCTTTGCGTGTTGGCATATCTGGATTGAGAGGAATAAGGTGTTATTCGAGGATCTCACTCCCTCTTTTCACGCAGTGGTGCATAGGATTGCTATCTCTTTCTCTTGGCAACCAACTAAGGTAATTCCTATTCCAAACAGAGTGTGTGAATTTACTCACTTCGAGGGTTTCACGATGGCATGCTTCAATGGGGAAACCTTATTATCAAGGGATTGTTGTGCAGCGGGTGGTTTTTTAAAACTCCTGCTTCAAGGGTCACAAAATGGTACATAAACTGCGGAGCAGGTACAAACACAAAGGTGGAGCTAATGGGCATGTGGGCGACCCTTGCTTTGGCCTCGCTTTGGGCAATTGACAAAATCCAAATCCTGGGGGATTCAAAAGTCATTATTGATTGGATGAATCAAAAGATTCAACTTTAAGTGGTGAACTTAGATGGCTAGAAATTAAAAATAAAGGACCTGTCACAAAAATTTAAAGAAATCAGTTTTCAGCACATATACCGGGAGCATAATATAGAGGCAGACGCCCTGTCAAAGTGGGCACTAAAGGAGCCTAAAGGTAGACTGACTGTCTATCATTGGCAAAATGGGGAAGAAATCCCTCCTACCCATCTAAATATCTTTGAAAACTGAGTTTTTGGAATAGCTCGGTGAGATAGGAGATGGTCTGAAGGTCAGTTTTTATTTTTCTTTCAGCGCATATCCAGCTTTATATCAGTTGATATTGGTATGTTGTCGAGTGATTAGCTCTATATTCTTTTGTATTATTCAGTTTCAACAAAGTTATCTTTTTGGCTACTCCATCTCTGTATCGGTTTGGATAGATACTATGTCTGTAAAACAAATTATACCTTTATATAATTTGGAGATAATTTTCTCCGGGAAAAAAAAAGTTGTCTATATCATTTTGTTTTTCATCTTTAACTATATTTTTACTAATTTATTTTCATTTAAAAAGAAATTCAAAATTACTATTAAAAATAAATTACACATATGTCATCATACATAGTTATATGTATATCATTTTGTATTAATTTAGTACGAGTACACTTTGTATTAATGATAAGAGAAAAACATAAATGCAATAATAATGAAATAAATGGATAGTAGTAATGAGCGAACACATGGCATTTTAAATTTTTTTCTTAATTTTTGATATAAAAGGTACTAGGTACTTATAATCAAGTTTATTGAAATGCAATAATAATGAAATAAATGGATAGTAATAATGAGAGAACACATGACATTTTTACATTTTTTCTTAATTTTTTAAAAGGTACTAGGTACTTATAACCAAGTTTAATTATTATGTAATTAATTTCAAATATTGAAATACGTGAAGGCAACAATAAGACTTGGAATATATCAACCAATGAGAAATGAGGAAAACAAATATTTTTATTATATCAAAAATATATATATTTGTTTTATTAAATTAAACATTACACTACACATATAAATTTAAAATACAAGACAAATTAATGTCAAATCAGTAGCAAACTCATTGCTATATTCCCTTAGTAGGGACTAATAATTATTATATTACATGGTCAATAGTAGAGTAAAAAAAACAAAAGGAATTTTTTGATAAGAGACCATTTTATACCAAACTTATGATATACAAAGTCTTTTGAAATTAGTAATTTAATTTATACTACAATTGTGAAATTCATAACGTCCTATAAATGAAAAAAGTTAAAAAAAATAACTACATTTTTATTTTATTTTGATGTTATTCATTGAGAGATATTTCAAACTTGAGATGTTTCAAAGTGTAAATGAAACTGTCAAGGCACTTCTTAGTTAAAACTCATATATGATTTTAAAGTTATCGTGTGGTGGAACTCTAAAACTCACATATGGTTTCAAAGTTGTAGTGTGGTGGAACTCTTTCGATAATATTCATTTGACTAAGAAAGAAGTCTCAATCTCATCCACCAAACACATGAATGCATATCAATTAAAATGAAGGTAGAGTACTCATAGCATATTATTTTTTTATTATCAATTGTGGACTTCATAACGTTTTATAAATAAAACAAAAAAATTAAAAAATAAATTAAATTAAAAAATAAAACTAACTAATTTTTTAATTTTATTTCGATGTTATTCCTTGAAATGTTCCAAACTGTAAATGGAACTATGCCAAGGCACTTACTAGCTAAAGTCACATACGGTTTTAAAGCTGTAGTGTAGTGGAACTCTTTTGATAATATTCCTTTGACTAAGAAAGAAGTCTTAATCTCATCCAGACACATGAATGCATATAAATTAAAATGAAGGTAGAGTACCCATAGCATATTACTTTTTATGAGTGGAATTAGGGTTGTATTGTTATGTAAGAAACATTTCTCATCCACAAAACACATTAATGCATATAAATTAAAATGAAGGTAGAGTACTCATAACATATTACTTTTTATGAGTGGAATTAGGGTTGTAAAGTTATGTAAGAAACATTTGTATACCTCACTTTCATCTTCAAAGTAATCAAAGGTTTTGATGAAATGATTTGTTATCAAGGTTTTAATGAAATGATTTGTTAAGTGGATGTATGTGTATTTATGAAAAGTTTAAGTAGATTATGGATATTATATAATAAAATATGATGAACGAAAGTGTGGATGGATTAGTGAAGTACCATAGCTGGAGTATGTGTAAAGATAATATGTAATTTTGGTATAAAGAAAGAAGACACATGTAGGTTGAGGATGGAGTATGTGGAAGATGTATATTTATATGTGAAATAGAGAATTAAGTGTAATATGTGAAGAAATTTAAATAGTAGGAAATAAAAGAGATAATACTAGAATATTGCATCTACAAAAATATAGCTTTTTATTGATATTCTAAAATGTGAGTAATGTTTGTATGCGTTTTTAAAGGGGTAACTTTTAAATGAGCAGTGCTCCAATACAATTATAATTTTTGATGACATCATTACATGACTTCTATTTATATAAATAGTTTATATCTACCCAAACTTTAATCATTATTGGTCCCATTATTAATTACCAAGCCACATTTAGCAATGAGTATCAGCGACCTAACATGCCTTATTCAATAAGGATGACCCTTTACATTAATTGATCACACACCAACTCCCTAGTGGGACTTATTTAAAGACGATGGACATCATGCATTAATTAACTAACCCCCATGTACCCATAACTAGATGGGTTAAGGTAGGACCCTAACATGCCCTCCCCCTTCCAAACAAGCAATGTACTCAAGGCTAGAGATTAGGGAACTGTTGTAAAACTGTAGTTGTTTCCCAGGTGACATATTTAAGAAATGTATCCTTCCATTGTATCAAGACTTCTTAGATAATGTGTTAGCACAATTCACATTCTCCTTTGTCTAGTGTAGCCTCAAGTTGTAACCAAATGGAATCCTCTTCATCACGTTTAAGGAGGATGGTTTCAACTCATCAATTTGGCACAACCACTTTCTTTAAACCAGACAGATGAAATACTAGGTGGATCTTGGAGTGGACTAGGAGAGCCAATTTGTAGGCAACCTATCCAATTCCCTAGAGGATCTGATAGGGGCCATAAAACTTGGCTGCTAGCTTATGGGTGTCTCTTTTCTTTAAAGTTGTATGCTTATAAGGTTGGAGGTGCAAAAACACTTAATCCCCTTCTTTAAATGCATGCTTTGAGCGATGCTAATATTCCTATTTCTTCATTCCATTTTGAGTTGAGACCAAATTGTCTTTAAGAATACAGAGAATGCTAACTCTCATTTTAAGAGTGACACCCACTTCCTAAATATTCGATGTGCTTGGTAAGTATGAGGCCATAGATTTTTTTTTTTTACATAGACAACCTCATAGGGTGACATTTTGGTAGTGCCGTGATAGGTGGTATTGTACCACTATTTTACAAGAGATAACCATTGGACCCACTGGCCCTATTCATCTAATGTATAAAAATCTCAAATAAGTTTCCAGGCACTTATTGTCTATCTCTATCTGACCATCATAGGTCATGCTCACTTTCAATTGAGTGCCTTATAGTTAAAGAACTCCCTCCAAAATGTGTTAGTGAAGGTAGGAACATGATCCATCACAATAGAATTAGGTATGCCATGTAGTTAAACAATATGATCCAAGAAGACTTATGCAATTGTGGATGGATTAAACAGGTGTTGTAGGGCACAAAAGTGGTCATATTTAGAAAAGAAATCAACAACCACCATGATGACATATTTTTTTCCTAAGGAATACCAACAACAAAATCCATGGAAATGTCAAATTAAATTATTGTAGGGATCGTTAGTAGCTATAGAACCCTTTGAGGATTCACTATTTCATCCTTGTTTCTTTGACACATGTCACATTTTGATATGAGGTTATGGATGTCATTCTTCATGCCAACCCAAAAGAATGAATGCTTAACCCATTCAAAGGTTTCCTGAAAAATAACACGACTTGATATGGGAGAAGAATGTGATTCCTCTAACACCCATGAATCTAAATAAAAGTTCTGCACAAAAATGATATACCCTTTATATCGTCATGTATTGTTATACCAATTATAACCTATAGAGAGGCTTGGATCCTCTTATAAATATTGGAGGATATGAACTATCTTAGTATTAGCCAACCATTCCTATCATGTCTCTACTATCCAATAAAGCATCAGTAAGCATACCAAAATAGGGATCCTTCCTCCTTATAATGTTAGGGACCTAACCCCTCACGTAGGTAGAATAATATATTTCCATGTAATAAAGGTCAATATTAATAAGGCCTAACAATAAGGAAGAATAAGTCCAATGTAAGAAGACCTAATAGAAGCTTCCACTTCTAGAAGGATCTTCCTCTAGATTGTTCTTTTGATAGACATATTTAGTATAAATAGGAGTCAAGGGTATGAGAAGTTTTGTCTTGGATATTATTGTAATAGAGCTCTTCTCTGCTGGAGGTTTCTCCCTTGAAGAGGCAAGTGAACATTGCTCTCAGTAATCAAAGTGCTCTTTCTAGTGTTATTTTGCTATCATTTTGGTATTATCGTAGTGTTGTTCTGGTTATATTGTTGTTCATCTTCCATTTCTAGCTATTTATTTATGTTCTGCATACTTTTTATATCTGGAATATTACAAGTGGTATCAGAGCACCTTCCTCGACAAAAAATTGTGGGTTATTTTTTTTTTCCAAGGTAGAGATGTGTTCCAATGTCTTTAAGCTACAAAGATTTGTCGTTACACGCATAAAACTGTGGTCGTGGACTCATACACGTAGGAAATAGAAGTGGTACTTAAGCGCAAATCTGTTGGCCACCCTTGTAACCCCTGTTGGTACCCCTTCAAGTGGTATCACATCAGACAACACCTGTATATGGATCGACCTAGATCTTCTAAACCCCTCTGTAGATAAACCGATTAGCTGCATGACTGCTATAGTTCCACTGAGAACAACACTTGGGAAGATACTCTATAGTACCTGGGTAGTCAAGTAATACGACTAAGGGTACGGTCTAGCCTCCTCAGTTGGTGCCATGAGATATTGGGTTGAGTACTACTGTTGGATCCTGCATGTATATCAGAGAGCTATAACACAGGGAAAACCCTTGTCTATAGAGCCCTTGAATACCCTAACCCTTGGGAAGGAAACATAAATAGAACCAAGAAGATCTATTGCCATGCTACATTGTCTTCTGCATTCTGGCTGCAAAATTACTACACATTTCTTCCTGTTAAGCATTTGGGAATTTCATCACTGCAGTATTCTTTAGGCCGGAGTATAACTTCGCAAGAGTAATAAAAAAAAAGAGTATAGTGGTCTCGCCGACACACTTATTTTGGACCTATTTCATTGGCTTCCCCCTTTTTCCCTGATCATATTCATACCCTTTATTTTTAATCCTTTTTGTTTCAGTGGACCTGACCTCTTCCCAATTTCCTTGTTTTGCTGCCTATCCCATTATATTTCCCTTCAAGCACTGATCATCATGGTACCTATCACTTCTAAGTCCTTTTTTTTTTCTTGTGGTCCCACCCACCAATTGTTTTCCTTACCCGCACTTCCCTCTCCAAATGGCCACCACTCACAACTAAGATCTCCAAAATTCCTTCAATCAAGCCCATGTCTCCATCAAACATCTCACATATCAGATAGATTCCACCAATTCCCACATTTACACATTGGAATCCAACCTCACAACCCAATTGGCCTCTCTCCATACTGTTGTCAATCAATTGTTGAACCTCCCTACGTGTCCTTCTTCATCAACACAAACCGATGTTGCTGATTCCTCTCAATCTCCAGATCTTCACTGCAAGTCCTTTTATTGTAAACCCCATCTTCCTCGTGTAGAGGTTAATAAATTTGATGGCTCCGATTCTAAAGGTTGGGTTACTCAAGTGGAATATTATTTTTCTCTACATGGTATTACTGACGAGTTGTCCAAACTTTGCTATGCTGTCCTCTATCTAGATCCTGAATGCTGGAAATCGTGGCAATGGCTAAAAAAATCATGTCAGGGGTATATTTCCTGGGCCCAGTTTGTTGCTGAGATCTATGCCCTCTTTGATACTGATACTCACTATCTAGGTCGTTTGAACAAGTTGAAACAATCAGGCACAGTGGAATACTTCATCACTTCTTTTGAGCATTTGGCCTTTCAAATAGAGGGCATGCCATATGCGTTCTTCCATGAATGCTTTATTAGTGGTCTCAAGGATGAAATCTGATCCCAGGTTCTCATGACCCACCCTCCCACTTGGTTGGAAGCTACTTAACGTGCTAAAGAGTCCTAACACATTTTTTTTTCCCAGAACAAAAAAAACCTCTTTTGTTCCTGACCCTCGACCTGCTAATCCTAACCCTCCTGTTACAATCCTCAAGGTACAGAAACCAACTAGGGTTGAAATGGATGAATGCCAATTGAAGGGTCTTTGCTATAATTGTGATGAAAAATATTTTTCGGGGCACAAGTGTAAGGAACAAAAACTATTTATGGCCATCTCAGAAGATGTTCCTCAAGAGGATGTTTCATTTCGCCTTGTTGAAGAACCCTCCCTTCCCGATGCCACCCAAGAACCTGTTGACCCACCTGAAGTTGACCCACTTATTTCCTTGCATGCCCTCACCATCTTCTCATCCCCTAAATGATCAAGCTCATTGGCTACATTAAGCACAAGAAGGTCATCATCCTTGTTGACAGTGGTAACACCCACAATTTCATTCATCGTCGCATTGTCCAAGAAACCAATTTCTATATCCGTGTTGTCAATAATTTTCAAATCATGATAGCCAATGGTGGGTCCATGAAATGTGTTGGGTAGTGTGAAGATGTCCGTATTCAAATTGGACATTACCAACTGAAATCTCATATGTTTTCCATTGACATGGGAGGTTGTGACATTGTGCTAGGTGCTGAATGGTTTCCCATTCTTATGGATTTTAAGGAATTAACCACGAAATTCCAATAGGAATGACATAAGTATCAATTCCAAGGTCTCATTGCTAGTTCTCCCGAGATCATTAGTTCCCATCGTATCAAAAATATCCTCAAGAAAGGCCACTCTGGTATCATTGCTCAACTCTATTCTATTCAAGCCGTTGAGACACCCTATGTGCATCCTGACCTCCAAGCTATCCTTTCTAAACATCAAACTATTTTTTCCACCCCTAAGGGCCTTCCTCCTTCTTGTGGTGTTCATGATCATTCCATTCCCCTTGTTCAATATCCCTCCCAATGTTCGCCCTTATCGCCACCCCTTTGCACAAAATAATGAAATTGAGAAAATAGTGCAGGAATTGCTCCAAGCGGGTGTTATCTGCCCCAGTACCAACCCTTGTTCTTCCCCTGTGGTCATGGTACTTGAGAAAGAAGGTACTTGGCGCATGTGTCTTGACTTCTGTTCCCTCAATAAGCTCACCATCAAGGACAAATTACCCATTCTTGTCATTGATGATCTCTTGGATGAGATGAGTGGTGCTTAGTACTTCACTAAACTTGATTTCCATTTTGGCTACCACCAGATACATATGCAAGAACATGACATACCCAAGTCTTCCTTTCGAAATCATGAGGGTCACTATGAGTTTTTGGTCATGCCCTTTGGCCTGTGTAATTCCCCCTCCACCTTCCAAAGCCTCATGAATCATGTCTTCCGTCTTTTCTTTGTCATTTTGTCTTAGTTTTCTTTGATGATATTCTCATCTATAGTAAAACTTGGCAATCTCATATTTCCCATCTGGATCAAATTCTCCATATACTCTCGTAGCACCAAATTTTCATCAAACAATCTAAATGTTCTTTTGGCACCTCGAAAGTCGAGTACTTGGATCATCTTGTTGGCAAGGTCGATGTTAGGGTGGATCCTAAAAAGATTGAAGCTATGCAAGATTGGCCTCATCCAAAGACTCTCAAAAGCTTGCATGGATTTTTGGGTTTAAAAGGTTATTATCACAAGTTTGTAAAGAATTATGGAAAGATTGCGGCACCTCTCAATGCTCTCCTTAAAAATAATTCTTTCACTTGGACTCCAGTAGCTTCTCAATATTTTCAAACCTTGAAGATGGCCATGTGCACCACTCCAGTCCCAACCCTTCCTGATTTCACAAATACCTTTGTCCTAGAATGTGATGCTTCTAGAAAAGGAATTGGCACTGTCCTTAGGCAAGAGGGTCGACCTTTAGCCTTTACCAACAAACAACTGGCAGAGTGAAATTTGGGCAAATCAATCTATGAAAAGGAAATGTTGTCTATTTTTCATGCTGTGGATCTTTGGTGCCTATATCTATTCGGGAAATGTTTCCAAATTAAGGCAGATCATCAAAGTCTCAAGTATTTTCTGGAACAACGCCTTTCCTCCCCCAAGCAACAAAAATGGGTGACTAAGCTCTTTGGATATGATTATGAGATCATTTACAAAAAAGGAAAAGACAATATGGTTGTTAATGCACTTTCCAGAAAATATGAAGATGAAGGGTCCCTTTTTTCTCTCTCCTTCATTGTACTAGATTGGCTCCAAGTTGTTTTCCAGGAATGGCTTCAAGATCCCAAAAGTTCACATCTGATACAACAATTGCAGTCCAATTATCCAGTCTCCCCAGGGTACTCTTGGCTCAATGATGAGATTTGATACAAAGACTGTTGTATTTAAGTACACCATCAAAACTTAAATCCACGGTACTTTATGAGCTTCATGCTACTCCCACAGATGGGCATTCTGGGTTTACCAATACCTATGACAGGGCCAAACGTTCTTTTTTCTGGGATGGTATGAAACAATACATTCGCAATTTTGTGGATGAATGTGATGTGTGTCAATGCAACAAGGGAGAAACAATCAAATCTCCTGGCACACTAAAACTGCTTTCGATTCCACCTACTATTTGGTGGGATATCTCTATGGATTTTATTGTAGGCTTACCTAAATCGGGAAATAAATCAATCATCATGGTGGTAGTTGATCGTCTTTCCAGGTATGCTCATTTATGTTCTTTTCAACACCCATTTACAACATCCACTATGGCTCAACTTTTTATGTATCAGGTCTTGAATCTTCATGGCATGCCGCATTCTATTGTTTATGATCACGACACAACTTTCACTAGCAATTTTTGGCAAGAACTGTTCAAGATTGAAGGCACCCAATTGCATCTCATCACAACTTATCATCCCCAAACTGATGGTCAAACTGAAGTGGTCAACAAGTGTTTGGAAACATATTTGAGGTGTTTTTCATTGGAAAGGAAAAATCAATGGGCTCAATGGTTACCACTAGCTGAATGGTGGTACAACACTTCTTACCATACAACTACCTACATGACTCCTTTTGAAGCAGTCTATGGAAAAAATACACCTTCATTTTTCTCATATTTTCCAGGTGTCTCGAAGGTTCAGGAAGTTGACCAAATGCTTACAGTTCGAGAGGCTATTCTCCGTACCCTCAAAGAGAATTTGTTCATGGCCCATAATCACATGAAGCAACAAGAATATCAAGGTCACTCTGAACATCAATTTGTAGAAGGGGATCAAGTGTTTCTTCGACTGCAACCTTACAAGAAAAAATCCCTCAAGGCTGACCATTGTCAGAAACTGATGCCCAAATTTTATGGTCCTTATACAGTTCCCAAGCGTGTGGGACAAGTGTCCTATTAGTTAGATTTTCCCAGTCATTCTAAGCTCCATCCTATTTTTCATGTTTCTTTCTTAAAGAAGGTGATTGGAAATAAGTGCCAAACTCAAACCAACCTTCTCGAGTTGGATGAAGAAGGCTCCATTTGGATACAACCACAAGCAGTTTTGGACCACCGTGAGCGTCGTCTGCGTCAATGAATCATCAAGGAAGTGTTAGTCCAGTGGAAATATACAACTCCAGCAGATGCCACTTGGAAACCAACTACAATTTTGCAACAATTTCTTCATCTCAAGCCTTGAGGACAACGCTGTTTTTAAGGGGGAGGACATGGTAGGGACCTAACCCCTCTCGTAGTGTAACATACCCGACCACCCAAAGGCCACGCTACGCCACTTAAATAGGCTGAAACACACCCAACCACTCCCAGGCTAGGCACAGTGCAGCCCCAAGACTTAGTTCTCTGATCCAAATTAAAAAACAAAGGACTTCTCAACAATGTTAGAAGCATGCACACCACATGCATAAGACAAGATCCATGTCACATCATAAAAGAGATAAACAACATGTCATGCACAACAAATAACCAACAGACAAGCACATTAGAATACATATCTCAGAGATAATTAAATACACAGCGAAATACATTAAATAGAAAACATAGAGAGAACTTATCTTTGCAAGTAAACCTTCACCAGCTTGTTGCAGACCAAGGACGTTCCTCCCAACCATAGACGTTGATATTCATTTACTCTCAACAAAACGTCACCCCCGAGCCAGGGCTATGAATCCACGAGGACGGGTCCTAGGCCAAGTCTAAATACACAGTAGTTGTCTAAGTAGCTCTCAGGTTTCCCAACCTCACAAAAATCCTAATTTCTAGCTCTCTTTCCCCCTCAGCCTTCACAACCCCAAGAAATGAACACCTTTCTCTTCCATGCAGTTCCTGAGGTTGTTCGATTTCTCTCTAGGGCTCCAGTGCTACTGGTCAGGAAATATCCCTACTGGAAATTCCAAGGACTCTCAATTGTGGACAATTCCATCCGATCTACCATCAAGTTCATGCACACAAGCATCCATTCCCTCCTGGAATGATCGGTAAATCATTACAACCATTCAACGATGGCTCTCCTCTTCTTTCCATTCGTTTCCATGCTCATCCCAAGAGCACATGAACTCACAGTAGTGAGTGAAGAGGAAGAAGAATGAGTGAACTAGTGAGAAGAGGATGAACCACGGGAAGAACGACCCCAAAAAAACCCCCAAGGGATGTTTAAATAATTACATAAAGACAAGAGCCACATGGCCTCCCTCCCAAGAAGCTCATGTAACCCCCTCTTCTCCATAAAATTAATTATGGGTAAATAAAATAATAATAACAAGACTTAGCCCCTCAAGCCCTCTCTCTCGTGGAATCATATCCCCCTATCTCTTTTGTCCTTGTCAGTCTTGCAACCAACAATGTATTTTATTAATGTATAGGAAGTGTTTCATTTCCTAGGCACTCTGTCCCCTTTTCAACTTTACTGGCTCACTAGCCTAAGTCATATTTACATAATACATTATAGTTTATAAGGGTTAGAACTGGGATGTTACATCCCCTTCCCCTTATTTTGACACCGTCCTCAGTGCACAACACCATTCCAATGTTATTAACATTACAATTCTAGGCCCTCTGGCCTTAATTCACACATGAAATCTAGCCCAATCTTATATACATAGGCACTCTGGCCTAAAACATGTATGCATAGGCATTTCGACCCAAAACATGTATGATGATCTTCATAATTTATATTTCTGGCAGCAGTTCCAACCAACAAGCTCTCCTTCCCTCTCATCCATACACAACCCAAAGAAATGAACCCCTTTCTTTGCCATGCAGTCCCTCAGTCTATTCCACTTCTCCCCATCTTCAGTGCACTCGGCTAGGAAGTTTCAAAGTTGTGGGTTCTAGAACTCCAGTTGTAGCAAGTCCATTGGACTTTCTTCTTTCCATGCCTTTGTCATTTAGTTTCTCCAACATCACCTTCTTTTCTCTCATAGTCTGGTACTTTTCTAGATCTTCAACATTCATCGTTTTCCTACAATATTTCAAATTAGTGAGCATGTCAGTTCAAAATTTGTGCATAAAATTCTCATTCTTTCTCATATTGTAAGAGTAAATTTTCATAATCCAATACAATACTTATCTATGCGGTTCATGGATCTGCATCCATATGGCTCTCTCATTAACTCGGCTCACTATTTTCCCTGACATACCCATTGTGTGCATGATCCCAATCAAGAGCTATCAAAGTCTCCTCTTCCTTGTGGTCACTCACCTTCCAGGCCCAGGATCATGCATCCCCTTCTCTGCTATGCAGTCCCTCATGTGATCCATCTTGCCTGACCAAGGTTCTCTTGCACAAGAAGTTTTCTAGGGACACAGGGTTCTCATGTCACAACATTATCCTTTTCCATGCTTTCTAGCTTGCATATCCAACATCTCATCTGTATTATACACATACAGTCATCATGAGATATCATTATAACCATTTCAAACATAAATGTCAAATCTGTTTTATACAGGAAAATAAAATTTTCCAAGCATGAACTTTCTACTCATAATGGTTGGCTCTACAGTTGTATATATCAGTCTTCCTTATGGGATTACATCCCTTCCATATCCAAGACCATGCTACCTGCAATTTCTTCAATTTACATTCGGCCAAAACAATTCGTCAGTAATTATCAAATCATAATTCCCAAAACTGTTTTATATAGGAAAAATAAAACTTCTAGACATGAGCTTCTTCTCATAACAATTTGACTCTTGCAACAATAGGCATTGGTCTTCTTTATGGGCTTACAACACTGCCATATCCAAGACCCGTTTCCTCCTGCAATTTCAACATTCCTCAACCAAACAAATTTTCAATATCTCATGTACAAGACATATATTCTCATGGCAGTGATTCAAAACAAAATCACAAAGTGCTCTCAGAATTGTTTATAACTACAATTCAATTACTTCTATTAATCCAACTATCAATTGGAATGAACTCATCATTACATACACATGTATTATTAGTCACATAGACTTTTCATAATACAACAGTTAATAAGATAACAATCAATGTGCCAATACCCATGGTCACATATACACAATGCATCCATGCATTGACTACATAATACCACATAAATATGTCATGTATTCCACCATGATGAGTTGAAAGGTTTGGCTAATGATTCAACACATCATACACGCACTTCCTACTGCTTGCCTAACTATTTGGTTACCTTCCTTTTCCACCCAAACACAACACCAAGAATATAATCCTTAAGTGCTCTTCAGTGTTGGAAAAGAGGTTGCAATCCAAACATCATATATATAGTAGATATTATCGAGCACTCACATAGCGCTATAGCCCTTCCATATCCAAGCATATTATGGTCTCACACATGACTAGATCTATGGATATTCATTGTTATGTAAGGAGTTTGTCTCCTGAATTGCCTGGTTATGATCCCATAACCAATCATAACATAATATGAAACTGACATTTTATCTAAGTTCATTCTAGCATCAACAACACTTACACACTTCGGGCCTTCGGCCATTACATATCAATTTAAATACTGAAAATTAACTGAGGGAATCCTTACCTCGATCCCCTTCAACATGTATGCATCAATGGAAACTAAATGCATACCTGCCTGGTTGTTACCAACCTACTTGTTGTTGTTTGAACAACTGATATTTGTAGAAGCTCACAAAATTCCCCCTTCATCATTTTGATCACCATTCCTTCCATCCTCATGGGTCTTCACCTCGATGGAAATTATAAGCAACAACAACATCCACATATTTAACCCTACTGTATCATTTTTTATGAATACATAATCCATCCTTAGTCATACTCAAACATTATTTCATAATAACAGACTATTCTAAGTTCACCAACATGTTATATGCATATCCAAGCATGTACATATGCAAAATTACACATCTATATGCACCAAGCATTTACTATCATCATGCCTACTAATGCATATGCAATTTAACTTCATTGTATTCTTCATGCACTCTAGTGCATTTCTGTTTCAATTCACTTATTTATTTATCTATTTCTGTTGTAGTTGGTTGTCATTTAATTCCTTTAGATCCTTGATGCCTTGCATACTCCAATTCTTCTCATTTTCACTATGGTTCCCTGGGTCTGAACACTTTTCCAACCACGTTCCACCTGGCCATTCTTTACCACTTAGTACCATTCCCCAATGGAAATCCATTTTCATTCAGTGCCACTTTTGAAGTCAGAGAACATACCAATTCCTCTGCATTGGCATCTTGCTTCCACTTTGAACTCCGATTTAATCTTTTAGACAGTAGACAAGTCATATCTAACAAATCCTTCCCTGGAAATCCTATGCTTGACACATAGAGATTATTCACACACCACCTCTTAAGCTCTTTGTTTCCTTCCACATCAAGCTTGTAACAGTCTACACATCTCTACCTTCAAGGCTATGGAGCCTTACTTTTCCTTTCTATTCCCATTAATGACATTATTCACCTGCTAGCTTCATGTCCCATGTGAGGATTCTTTCTTTTGTAGTACCTCATCCAAATTTTGTAAGAAAAGTCATGCCTCCATGACCCTAACATATGATCTTATTCTTGAATTGATCTGGTTATACCTTTAATCCTGATAAACCTGCAAGCAACCATCTTGTTAGAGCTATACATATCATACAAAAATTGGCAATTAAATTTACAGGTACCTTTTCATTTAAGTGATAATATTATTCTTTAATTAATATAATTTTTCCTTTTTATATGAATTAACTCTTTTTTAATCATGATTGTGTTTCAGTTCTTTTGTCTTCATGAATTTATCATAGACATGGATCGACTCATTTTATCGTAGTCATGCTTCTGTTGTATTCTTAGTTCACAAACAGATCATATTTTGACACTTTATCAATTCTCTGTATTATTGTAGTGTTAAGTCTCTTTCGAATTAAATCTTTATGAGGCACTTACTTCAAACCATTTACATATGACCAGATGCGCAAAGCCACAGACTTATTGATTTGAGCGTTGCCTCTTCTTTTCCCTTTGTTTATTAATGCAGACCCCCTTCTCCTAAGGTTGCGCAGCCTCCTGGTCAAGGGTCTTCAATCCCGAGCCAAATTATCTCTTCAAAACCTTGATGGTTTCCTTATGTATCTAAACACAGGCCCTTCCATCTTTCTGGTGTAGGTTTGATGGCCCCCATGACCTTCTCCTTATCCCTTGAAAAAAATCTCAGAGTTGGCGCTATATTCTTTTTCTCTTGGCCCCTCCTTAGATGTGACCTTAGGCGGTCACCTCACGCAGATGCACGACTGCGGCCACACTCAAAGATGGTTTGGAACCAAACTAC
Source organism: Picea engelmannii (assembly GCA_009831015.1). Lineage (NCBI taxonomy): Eukaryota > Viridiplantae > Streptophyta > Pinopsida > Pinales > Pinaceae > Picea > Picea engelmannii. The sequence continues at coordinate 599,251 of ML779890.1, read as the reverse complement.
TTTTCTCCTCGCAATTAACCTTGAGCCACCACAATGTCCTTTTTCCAAAACCGACTTCGTAAAGCCTGAGCACTTCCCATCTCTGCAATGCGAGGTGACTGTTGAACTCAGGATATTGACGGTGCTTCTAAATGGACGACCAAGATCTACCTCTTGGGAACCAACAATTCAGTTTTACCTCTCCCAGATCGACGATTGTGGTCATTTCAGAATTTTGGACTTTTGAATTCTCAAATTTCAAACTTTACTTCCCTCGAGATACATGGGATTCTACCATGCATCCTTTTTGTTGAACAACTAAGAGGGGGGGTGAATCAGTTGTTCCCATGCTTAAACAATTATGCTTCTTTTAAATTATTTACAAGGCACTCAATGATGATCACAATAATGCAGGGAAATAAGAAATGGCACATTCAACATCGGTCATATATATGAGAAACACAAAGACATATATTTTCCAGAGGAAACCCATACAGAGTAAAAACCTCTTCTTCTTTATATGATAAGTATTATTTACATTCTTTACATTATCATACATATGAGCACCAACTCATTGTGAGGCTACAACCTTTGTTTTGCAAGCTCCAACTTGTTGAGAGCACCAACTCTCTGTTTTTCTCTAGCACCCACTAGAAGGAACCACCAACTCCCTGGATTCTCTAGCACCAACCAGAAGGAAGCACCAACTCCCTAGTTTCTCTAGCACCAACTAGAAGGACGCACCAACTCCCTGGTTTCTCTAGCACCAACTAGAAGGAAGCACCAACTCCCTGTGTTCAAGCTCCCACTTGAACCTCTGAGGACAAGAGTCCTCCCTAGCACCTCCCTACCACCCTGTTTTATAAATCTTTTCTACTGAAACTCATTACAGTGATATAATGTTCAACAATGGCTTATCAGATTCATCAATGTTCTAGTGCATTTCATTGCTCTATCTGCCTCACTGCCTTCCTGCACACATGACTTGCGCTGTCTATTCTTCTGCCTTTTATGCTTTTTGCACCATGTCCATTCACTGCACAGTTCCTCTTCTGTTCAATTCAGCTACTGCACTCTCTTCCTTCACACATGAATCACCTTCAACAACAACAACCACAACAACTCCAACAACAACACTAACTGCATCTCTTCTCTGTACCATGTACTTATAGCTTCTGTGCACCTTGTGCATGCAATGCACTCAATACCTTTGCATACTCACACTGGGCCGATATCCTCCACCTCTCAAGTTCTCTTCCTGATCATCGCAACTCTTCATCTTCTCTGGTGGTTCCCACCACACGTCCAACATCACTGGGTGTTATGCCGAGATTCCTTTTTCTCTCTGGCAGTTGAGACTCTTCATCTTCTCTGTTACAGTCGAGCTCACCCTCTCTGTTTCAGCTACAGGCTCCAACCCTCTTCCAGCTTTCAATCGCCCCTATGATCTATCTTCATCCCATTGGAAGATTCCCAGAGACTCTTCAACTCCTCTGGAAGAAACCATCAATGGTTTCTAGCAGTTACACTGTGAGGAGAAAGATTAACCCTTCGATTATTCTCAAATTCACCTGCACCATTGGATTAACTCTGAAGGGTATTGTCGTTATTTACCCATTTTTCACTTTCGCAACTCGAAGATTCTGCGATGAGACATATTGAATCTCCATGTCATGAGCTCCAAAAAGGAGCTTGGCTACTCTAGCTCCCTCCTCTACGTGACCATAGGCAGTGACCACCGGTTACAGTGACAATTCACCTTTTCGGTATTTCGGCATTCGTATGATCCAGTGTCTCGACACTCCCAGACGCGATCCCCAAAATTCCGAGGTGGAGCTCATCTGCACTAGGTCCTTCCTCCATGTGACCACATGCAGTGACCATAGGTTGCTCTAAAAGGTGCTTCAAACTCATGATCTTCATCGACGTTCCACGATCTCAATGAATCAATGGTCCAGATATTTTCGCGATCTTGCATCTCGCTGTTCCTTAGATGGAGGTTCTCGTCACTCCAAGTCGTGATAGAAAAAACTCTGAGTTGGAGCTTAGATCGATGGTCCACGTTCTTGGTGAATTGACAGTCCAGTTCTTATCATGAATTCACATCTCGCGATTCCTGTGATGGAGGTTCTCGTCACTCCAAGTCGTGATAGGCGAAGCTACGATATGGAGCTTAGATCAACAGTCCAGAATCCTTGGTGATCTGATGGTCAAGATATTTTTGTGATCTCACGTATCGCGAGTTTGAACCTCTTTCCTTTGGATTTCCCGATCTATGAAACTCTCAAATGGAGTCTTTGTGGTGCTCTGATTTTTCACCATGCGTCCTCTTGATCCAACGGTCCATGATCTGACATATTCACCTCCTGGATCTGACAACCTAGATCACACCTTGATCCAACGGCTAGGATCATTTCGCCATTTTTCATTTCACGATTTTGGCACTTCGCAATTTTTCCACTTTGCGATTTTTCCACTTCACGATTTCACCACTTCGCGATTTTGCCTTCTTATGATGAAGGGTCTCAAGCCTTCAAGTCCCGATCTATGAAACTCCGAAATGGAGTCAGACCAACATATTTCGGCATTTCACATTTCGCCTCTTCTTCCTCTTTAATGAACGTGCAGGTTCTCCCTGATCCAACGATGGTCAAATCTTACACTCAGATATGACACCTAAGATCTGTCCTCCTCTTCTACGCGTTCTTCTTGTCTGAATTCATATCTAACGGTCATCGGGGATTCAGGATGGGGTCCAACAATCAATGATGCTCCTCCTCTTCCATTATCACTGCGATGCTGATCATGTTGATCTTTGTCATAACTGTTCTTGCCATCAATGCACACTCTGATCCTGCCATCAATGACAAGATCACTTTGCCTGTTAAACCTGCCAACAATCCTCTGCACTATCTCTTCTGAACTTTTCGAGCTTGCTCTGCAGCGTCTTCCTAAAATACTTTTGATACTTCTTCTTGTACTCATGCCATCTTCGCTGCTGTACTTGCCATCAATGAAAAGCATATGCTGCCTGTTAAACATTTACCAACAATATCCCCCTTTGGCATTGATGGCAACTAAGGAACCGAAATTCTTTTCTCCCCCTTTGACATCAATGTCAAAGAAAACATGCTCCCCCTGAGCCGTGGCAGTAATTTTAGGAGGTATCAGATATGAAATCAATACAAGACTCCCCCTAATAGGATGGACTTTCTTAGATGTGAGACGGGATAACACCCAACTTCTGTCTGAGATATTCAAATGGTGTCTTGGCTAGAGGTTTAGTAAAAATGTCTGCAATTTGTTCCGTGGTTGGAATGTAATGGACCTGAACAATCTGATTGGTGACCTGCTCTCTCAGAAAATGATATTTTATGGGAATATGCTTGGTCTTGGAGTGGAATACAGGATTTTTAGACACACTAATGGCACTAGTGTTATCACAATGAATCGGGATCGGTGCAGTGTATTTTACCTCCAAGTCTCCAAGTGTCTGAATCATCCATAATACCTGAGTGCAATAGGTAGCAACAACAATGTACTCTGCCTCTGTGGTTGATAAAGAAATGGAACCTTGCTTTTTACTAAGCCAGGCTACTAAAGAGTCACCCAGGAAGAATGCTCCTCCACTGGTGCTTTTTCTCTCATCAACATAGTTTGCCCAATATGCATCTGAATAAGCAGTTAGCTGAAAATTTTGATTTCCAGGATACCACAGACCATAAGTGATTGTTTCTTTCTAATCTAAAAAGGAAGAAGATTTGTATTCTTGAAAAGTTTTGCATGTAAATTTTATGTGTTAAAATGCAAATGGATCAACTTTGCAACACAACTTTAATAGATTTTAGTCATTATAGATGCATATAAACAAAAACATAATTAATGAACATAAAACATATAACACAACAAATGATAAAGGAGTTCACCCCTCTCTTGGGCTACATCTCCTGGTCCAGCTTCCAATGGATCATTTGTATTATTTTCTCAAAGTGCTAAAAAATGTGCTTTACAATGCTAAAACTACCAAATAGACTGCTCCAATGGCTTCAGAATGTCCAAAAACCCCTAGCTGGTCTTTTTCGGCAAGGCGTTTGGCCAAAAATTGAAAAAGATAGGCTTCCTGGAAGTCCCCCCTTCAAGCTTGCTGTCTCTGCATCTACAAAACGCACCTTCCATGGCTCAACCTAGCCCACACGCTTATTTAAGCATAAAAACCTAGCACCAGACACAACTGCACAAACGGTGTGAACTGTAGGATGGTTACGGGTGCACCTAGCCCCTAACCGCCAAGGCCGAAGTCATGTGACCATGTGACCACACGCAACTTCAAATGGGGCTCCGTCCCATAGGCGAATAGAAAAGTAACAAGTGGCGGGTCGTTTGGTTGTAACAACCGTTTAAACCACAATCAAAACCAAAATGCACATGCGCTAACCGGTGCATTGGGGTCATATGATATGGCGGATACGACCGCGGGCTGGGGCTAAGCCCCAGCCCGGACTCTCACGCCGACCACACATAAACTTTAATTCAAATTTATTTAAACCCGCATATATAACAAGGAATATAGTGGGGTGTGTTGGCAGTGCATACTATGCCAAGGCTTTACATGAGGGTGGAGGTCACGGGGTCGAACCTAGTGGACTCCAATAAATTTTAAATGAGCAACCAATAATATGGTGCCACGTGGCAGCCCATGACTGGGCCACGTGGCACCATACAACCAACCACAATCTACCATGTGTCGCAATACCATTCATCCAAATCTGCCAACTATGCCACTCAGCTCTTCCACGTGTCGTACAAACTGCCACATCAGCAGCCGTACAGACTGTATGGACTGTACAGTCAGCATCCCATTTTTTTTTGCCTGTTTGTCATTTTGAACAGAATGCGATATCTCTCGCTCCCGACGTCCGTTTGAACCCAAACAAGTTGTGTTGGGTTTGCAATGATGAGGCCTACACTCTCGTTCGATTTGAAGCAATTTTGAGCACTTCAAATTTTTGAGCAAAATTTGATCCCCTGATCACACCTCCCCATTGGGAAGCTTTTGGACCTCCAAAATACTATTTTCAGTCTATTTGAATATGAGGGTATAGTTCCCTCACTCTTCCAACCTCAATCCACTTGGATTTGCTTGGATTTTTTCCTTTAAGACCAACTCAAAGATACTCCACATTTCCTCGTTTTGAAGTTCACATTCTCCTGTCAAGGATGGTGTCTTCATGCAGTTCTGTAAGATATTCTGGGGAAAAATCATCTATAGAAGGAATATGAACATGCTCTCCATGATCATCAATCAACGAAGGCTCATACAATTTCAAATTCTCATCATCAACAACTGCATACATTTGCATATAAGGAGGCAAATCTAAATGAAAGGCATTGTTACCAATCTTGTCGATAATCTTGAAAGGACCATATCGAATCGGTTTCAATTTTTTACCTTCTCCTTTAAGCCTCTCCTTACTGATGTAAA
>ML779890.1:563711-589682 GCA_009831015.1 Picea engelmannii | reverse complement strand
TCCACAAGTTGACCTTCTCCTCTTGTGAGTTTCAACCTTGTGAGCATCAGAAAACAAAACACTTGCAAATAATCAAGTCTTCAAAAACCTATGCTCTGATACCAACTTGATCTAAAAATGAAGAAGACTTGTATTCTTGAAAAGTTTTGCAAGTAAAGTTTATGTGTTAAAATGAAAATGGATCAACTTTGCAACACAAATTTAATAGATTTTAGTCATTATAGATGCATATAAATAGCAGCATAATTAATGAACATAAAACACATAACACAACAAATGATAAAGGAGTTCACCCCTCTCTTGGGCTACATCTCCTGGTCCAGCTTCCAATGGATCATTTGTATTATTTTCTCAAAGTGCTCAAAAATGTGCTTTACAATGCTCAAACTACCAAATAGACTACTCCAATGGCTTCATAATGTCCAAAAACCCCTAGCTGGGCTTTTTCGGCACCTCGTTTGGCCAAAAATTGAAGAAGATAGGCTTCCTGGAAGTCCCCCCTTCAAGCTTGCTGTCTCTGCATCTACAAAACGCACCTTCCATGGCTCAACCTAGCCCACATGCTTATTTAAGCGTAAAAAACTAGTACCAGACGCAACCGCACAAACAATGCAAACTGTAGGACGGTTACGGGCACACCTATCCGCTAACCGCCAAGGCCGAAGTCATGTGACCATGTGACCATGCACAAATTCAAATGGGATTCCATCCCATAGGAGAATAGAAAAGTAACAAGTGACGGGTCGTTTGGTTGTAAAAACCGTTTAAACCAAAATCAAAACCAAAACGTGCGCGTGCCAACCGGTGCATTGGGGTCATATGATATGGTGGATACAACCACAGGGTTGGGGCTAAGCCCCATCCCGGACTCCCGCGTCGACCACACATAAAATTTAATTCAAATTTATTTAAACCCGCATATATAACAAGGAATATAGTGGGGCATGTTGGTAGTGCATGCTATGCCAAGGCTTTACATGAGGGTGGAGGTCACGGGGTCGAACCCAGTGGAATCCAATAAATTTTAAATGAGCAACCAATAATATGGTGCCATGTGGCAGCCCATGACTGGGCCATGTGGCACCATACAACCAACCACAATCTGCCACATGTCACAATACCATTCATCCAAATCTGCCAACTGTGCCACTTAGCTCTGCCACGTGTCGTACGGACTGCCACATCAACAACCGTACGGACTGTATAGACTGTACAGTCAGTATCCCATTTTTTTTTGCCTGTTTGTCATTTTGAACAGAACACGATATGTCTCGCTCCTGATGTCCATTTGAACCCAAACGAGTTGCATTGGGTTCACAATGACGAGACCTATGCTCTCGTTCGATTTGAAGCGATTTCAAGCACTTTGAATTTTTGAGCAAAATTTGATCCCCTGATCACTTTCAAATACCTGAATATCCTTTGGACAACTTGCAAATGACTCTGTTTAGGTGCAGCCTGATATGTTCCTACCATTCATACAACATGCATTATGTCTGGGCGAGATGCTATGATGTACAACAGGTTGCCAATCATTGATCTATATGAGCTTTGATCAACATCAGGTGAGTCATCATCCTTGCTTAATTTACATCCAGTAACCATATGTGTACCCACAGGTTTAGAATCTTCCATTTGAAACCTTTTCAGCATTTCTCTTAGATATTTTTCTTGAGAGATGAACATCCCTTCAGTGCTCTGATTAATTTGCAGACCAAGGAAAAATGACAGTTCTGCTATCATAGACATTTCAAATTCTGATTCCATGGTAGAAGCAAACCATTGTACCAATGGATCCTTATTACATTCGAAGATGATGTCATATGCATAGACCAATACAATGAGCAAATTATTATCCTCTGATTTAATATACAAATTGCTGTCAACTGTTCCTCTCTTGAACCCTTTTTCTTTGAGATACGTATCCAGTCTGTGATACTAGGTCGAGGGGCTTGTTTTAGCCCATATAAAGATTTCTTCAGCTTGCATACTAAGTCAGGGTTATCAGATAGTTCAAAAACCTCTGGTTGTTCCATATAGACTTCTTTGCTTAAATCTCCATTTAAAAAAGCGGACTTGACATCCATTTGATAGACTTTAAACCTTTTATGACAAGCATAGGCAAGAAACATTCTGATAGCTTCTAATATTGCCATGGGTGCAAATGTTTCATCATAATCTAGTCCTTCTATCTGAGAATATCCTTTACAGACTAACCTTGCTTTGTTCTTGACAACTTGTCCTTGCTCATTCAACTTATTCTTACAGATCCATTTAGAGCCAATGACGTTTTTGCCTTCAGGTCTATGAACCAACTCCCACGTATTGTTTTTCTTAACATGATCAAGTTCATCATTCATTGTGTTAATCCAGTGGTCATCTCTGCTGGCTTCATTAAAATTCTTGGGTTCCAGCATGGATATGAAGGCTGTATGAGATTGTTTGATGTTTTTGATTAACTTTCTCCTGGTTTGTACACCTTTGTCTTTTTCCCTAATTATTTGACTTGCAGGATGATTCTTTTGAATGATTCTGTAGGAGGAATTTGTAGTTGATTGTTGATTTGAGCTTGACTGAGTGTCTGAGTCTTCATCTGATTCAAAGTCTTCGTTTTCTGATTCTTGGACTTGTTAATCTTCATCTTTAGCTGTGTCTTCTGTCGAAGACTCATTCCTGTACATCTCTCTCATTGGGATTCCTTCATCAACTTTTACATCAATATAGTCAACCATTTTGTGTAGCCTCTTATTATAGCATCTATAGCCTTTAATATTTGTAGCATACCCTAAGAAGATACCTTCATCAGCCCTGTCATCATATTTTCTAAGGTTATCATCATTATTCTTTATATAGCATTTACTCCCAAAGACTTTGAAGTGTTTAATTGTAGCAGGTCTTCCAAACCATAGTTCATAAGGTGTCTTGTCACTTTGTGGTCTGAGGTGAGCTTTGTTAAGCACATGAACTGTTGTGTGTATTGCTTCTACCCAATAGTTTTGACCAATGTTCTTCTCATTCATCATTGACCTGGCCATTTCTTGCACTGTTCTGTTTTGCCTCTCAACAACTCCATTTTGTTGTGGAGTTCTAGGGATTGTGTATTCTCTCTTGATACCATGCTCATCACAGAATTCCTTGAAGTCTCTTGACATAAACTCTCCTCCTTGGTCCGATCTAACTGCCTTTAACCTCTTTCCTGTTTGAGTCTCTGTTAAAGCCTTAAATATTTTAAACTTTTCAAATGCTTCAACTTTTTCTTTGAGAAAGGCAACCCAAGTAAGTCTGGAGTAATCATCAATAATCAGCGTGAAGTAGTTTTCTTTCCCTGTTCCTTCCTATCTGGATGGTCCACATAAGTCCATATGAACTAGTTGGAGTGGTTTCTCTGTTGAAGTAAAGCTCTTGGACTTAAACTGAGTCCTGTTTAGCTTCCCTACTTGGCAGGGTTTACATATCGAATCTTGGGGCTTTGATATTCTAGGAAGATCTTTTACTGCCTCAAGATTTTTGATTTTGATTAAGTGATCGAAGTTTAGATGTCCAAGTCTTCTATGCCATAACCAAATTTCATCATATTTGCTTAGATGACATTCTTCTCTATTTTCTTTCAGCACATATACATTATTTTCAGTCCTTATGCCTTTGGCCACCACTTGACCTGAGTTTATAGACTTTATCTTGCAGTCCTTGGACATGAACACTACTTCACATCCTTTGTCACACATCTGACTTACACTGAGAGGTTATGTTTCAGCCCTTCTACAAGTAGGACATCTTGGGATTTTCCTTTTCCATTACTTAAGCTTACCATCCCTTTTCCCTTTATTTTTCCCAGAGCATCATTTCCAAAAGTTATGTTTCCGGATTTGCCTTCACTAAGTGACAGAAACTTACCTTTGTCTCCAATCATATGTTTGGAGCATCTGCTGTCTATATACCAAGGGTTCATTTTTCGTTGAGCGGACAATACTAACTCACACTTGTCACTTTCCTTCTTCTTGCATAACTTGACATTTTCAATAGGGGATTTTGAGTCTGATTCATAGTTCTTTAACTGACAATCAATAGATTTATGTCCAAATTTATGATAGGTGTAGCATTCAATCTCATTATTCAATAGGTCAAACTTATTGTTGCAACATTGTCTACTTATTGACTGTTGATTATTTCTTGGCTTTCTTGGTTGTATGTCTCTAGACTTAATTTGGCAAGTTGCATTCTGTGAAGGTTTGTTATTTGGCTGCATCAATCTTTGTTGTGGGAAGTAATTATTCCTTCGAAATATTAATTTCTCATGTCTAAGTCTGTAGGAACAATTTATATCTTTGTGACCAAAATTAGAACAGTAGAAACAATAACCATAGAAAAATTCTTTGTACCTGGAAAGAAATTGTCTTCTTTGAGAAAATCGATTTCTTCCATGCTAATGACGTCTTTCAGCAGGGAGCACATTATTTCTTTGTTCTGCAGATTTAGTCCTGGCACCTTTTTCTTTGCTCGTCCTGGGAAGCTGATTGTCTTCCTTTCTTTCTGCAGGTTTGTTGCAGTTATTGGTTGTACACTTGACAAACTTGATTTGTTCCTCATTTCTCGTCTTACTGCTACATGATCCTTCTTCATAACCCAAACCAGTTTTCAGCTTTGGATTCCTTTGCTGGTTCAAAATGGTGGCTAGTCCTTCTAAGGCTTTGATAGTTGATAGATTATGTTTATACAAGGCTTGAAACTTCTCCATTTCTTTCCTCATTTTCACTACTTCTTGTTCTAAAGCTTCACATTGTGCCCTTTTTTCTGATAACTGTTGTTTCAGAATATCTTCGATTTTCTTTGCCTCCTATAATTCCACTTTTAATAGGACAAGGTATTCATCAGGTCCTTTACTGTCTTTCTCAAACTGTATCAACAATTGTCTTTTCTTTCTGTTCTTAATTCTTAGTCTGTCAATCTCTTCCAGTGCACTGATCAGTTCTCCTTCCATGTCAACCACAACTTCTTCTTCATTAACTTCACTTCCTGTGCTGTTATTATCATAATCCTCTTTGGCCATAAGTATGAAGTCATTTAATTTATCTTCAATAGGGGATTCATAGTCTTCATCATCTAAAGGATCATCCTCATTGTTTATGCAAAGACTTTTCTTCTTAAAGTTATTCTCTTTAAATAAATTTATGTGTTTATGCTTCTCCTCATCATCATACATCTGATCCTTTCTTTTGTGGGGACATTTATTTGCAAAATGACCTATTCTACCACAGTTGAAACATTTGAAAGGTAGTTTACCTTTGTATTTTCCTGATCCCTTCTTCAGTCTCTTCACAAATTTTGCTTCAATTTCATCGGGCTCAGAATCCTCATTCTTGTTTGCTTTGAATGATGCTTCTCTGGAGGTGGGTTTATCTTTAACTATTCTCATTTCGTAAGCAGTCAATATTCCTATAAGTTGATCAAACTCCAAGGTTTTTAGATCATTAAGTTATTATATAGAAGAGACCTTTGGGTTGAACCTATCTGGGAGAGATCTCAAGATTTTCTGAACTAAAGAAGGTTCCTAAATTTTTTCACCAAGTGCTTTCATTGCATTTACCATTTCTTCTACTCTCAGAAAGTGCTTTCCAACTGTTTCATCTCCCTTCATCTTCAGCTGTTCAAACTGTATTCTGTAGGTTTGAAGCTTGGCATCCTTTACCTTCTCATTACCTTCATAACTGCTAATGAGTTTGTCCCAGATTTCTTTGGCAGTTCCTAGGTGCATAACTTTTATGAATTTTGCTTCTACAAGCCCACTCAAGATAACATTCATAGCCTTAGCATTGAAACTAAATTCTAGGTTGTCATCCTTATTAGCTAGCACAACTGGATTTACATAACCAGTATCTACCACATCTCAAACATCTGCACCTAAAGCCATTATGTAGGTTCTCATTCTAACTTTCCAGAAGGCAAAGTTTGTTCCATTGAACAGAGGGGTCTTATTGGTCGAATTTCCTTCATCGCTTGACATGTTTAAGCTCTAGGATCTACCCTTAGATAGAAGGGGACGGCTCTGATACCAATTGTTGAACAACTGAGAGGGGGGGGTGAATCAGTTGTTCCCGTGCTTAAACAATTATGCTTCTTTTAAATTCTTTACAAGGCACTCAATGATGATCACAATAATGCAGGGAAATAAGCAATGGCACATTCAACATCAGTCACATATATGAGAAATACAAAGACATATATTTTCCCAAGGAAACCCATATAGGGTAAAAACCTCTTCTTCTTTATATGATAAGTATTATTTACATTCTTTACATTATCATACATATGAGCACCGACTCATTGTGAGGCTACAACCTCTATTTTGCAAGATGCAAATTGTTGAGAGCACCAACTCTCTGTTTTTCTCTAGCACCCACTAGAAGGAATCACCAACTCCTTGGATTCTCTAGCACCAACTAGAAGGAAGCACCAACTCCCTGGTTTCTCTAGCACCAACTAGAAGGAAGCACCAACTCCCTGGTTTCTCTAGCACCAACTAGAAGGAAGCACCAACTCCCTGGTTTCTCTAGCACCAACTAGAAGGAAGCACCAACTCCCCGTGTTCAAGCTCCCACTTGAACCTCTGAGGACAATAGTCCTCCCTAACACCTCCCTACCACCCTGTTTTATAAATATTTGCTACTGAAACTCATTACAGTGATATAATGTTCAACAATGGCTTACCAGGCTCATCACTGTTCTGCTACATTTCGTTGCTCTGTCTGCCTCACTGCCTTCCTGCACACATGACTTGCGCTGTTTGTTCTTTTTCATTTTATTCTCTGTGCTCCATGTCCATTCAATGCACAGTTCCTCTTCTGTTCAGTTCAGCTGCTGCACTCTCCTCCTTCTTCACACATGAATCACCTTCAACAACAACAACCACAACAACTCCAACAACAACAACAACCACATCTCTTCTTTGTACCATGTACTTATATCTTCTGTGCACCTTGTGCATGCAATGCGCACAATACCTCTGCATACTCACATTGCACCGATATCCTCCACCTCTCGAGTGCTTTTCCTGATCATCACAACTCTTTAGCTTCTCTGGTGGTTCCCACCACATGTCCAACATCACTGGGTGTTATGCTGGGATTCCTTTTTCTCTCTGGCAGTTGAGACTCTTCGTCTTCTCTGTTACAGTCGAGCTCACCCTCTCTGTTTCAACTACAGGATCCAACCCTCTTCCAGTTGTCAATCGCCCCTATGATCTATCTTCATCCCATTGGAAGATTCCTAGAGACTCTTCAGATCCTCTGGCAGAAACCATCAATGGTTTCTAGTAGTTACACCGTGAGGAGCAAGATTAGCCCTCCAATTATGATCAAATTCACCTGCACCATTGGATTAAATCTGAAGGGTATTGTTGTTATTTACCCATTTCACACTTTTGCAATTAGGAAATTATGCGATGAGACATCTTGACTCTCCATGTCACGAGATCCAAAAAGGAGCTTGGCTGCTCTAGCTCCCTCCTCTACGTGACCACAGGCGGTGACCACCAGTTACAGTGACAATTCACCTTTTCAGTATTTCAACATTCATATGATCTAGTGTCTCGACACTCCCAGACGCGATCCCCAAAATTTTGAGGCAGAGATCATCTGCACTAGGTCCTTCCTCCATGTGACCACACGCGGTGACTACAGGCTACGCTAAATTGTGCTTCGAACTCATGATCTTCTTCGACCCTGATTGACGTTCCACGATCTCAACGAATCAACGGTCCAGATCATTTCGTGATCTCACATCTCGCTGTTCCTTAGATGGAGGTTCTCGTCACTCCAAGTTGCGATAGGTGAAACTCCGAGATGGAGCTCAGATCGATGATCCACGTTCTTAGTGAATTGATGGTCCAGATCTTATCGTGAAGTTGCATCTCGTTATTCCTGTGATGGAGGTTCTCATCACTCCAAGTCGTGATAGGCGAAGCTCCGAGATGGAGCTTAGATCAACGATCCAGAATTCTTGGTGATTTGACGGTCAAGATCTTTTTTTTGATCTCGCGTATCGCGAGTTTGAACCTCTTTCCTTTGGATTTCCCAATCTGTAAAACTTCGAAATGATGTCTTTGTGGTGCTTTGATTTTTCACCACGCATCCTCTTGATCCAATGGTCCACGACTATCCTTTCTGATGTGGTCTGCCATATTCACCTCTTGGACTTGATGGCCTAGATCACACCTTGATCCAATGGCTAGGATCATTTTTCCATTTTTCATTTCGCGATTTCGACACTTCGCGATTTTGCCACTTCGCGATTTTGCCACTTCGCGATTTCGCCACTTCTCGATTTCACCACTTCGTAATTTCACCTTCTTATGATGAAGGGTCTCAAGCCTTCAAGTCCTGATCTATGAAACACTGAAATGGAGTTAGACCAACATATTTCGGCATTTCTCATTTTTCCTCTTCTTGCTCTTTAATGAACATGCAGGTTCTCCCTGATCCAACGATGGTAAGATCTTACGCTCAGATCTGATGCGTAAGATCTTTCCTCCTCTTGTACGCGTTCTTCTTGTCTGAATTCATATCTGATGGTCATTGGGGATTCGAGATGGGGTCCAACGATCACTGATGCTCCTCCTCTTCCATTATCACTGTGCTGCTGATCATGCTGATCTTTTTCATCGCTGCTCTTGCCATCAATGCACACTCTAATCCTTCCATCAATGACAAGCTCACTTTGCCTGTTAAAATTGCCAAAAATCCTCTGCACTATCTCTTCTGAACTTATCGAGCTTGCTCTGCAACATCTTCCTAAAATACTTCTGATACTTCTTCTTGTACTCATGCCATCTCCGCTGCTGTACTTGCCATCAATGACAAGCATATGCTGCATGTTAAACATTTACCAACACTTTTGAATCAGAAAATGGGGAATTACTTTGGATGATCTGATGATTGATGTTTACTTCGGGTCCTTACCCAGAATCCACAACTTCATGCCACCTGTTCTCCTGATCTGATGGTTTAGGTCTACTTCGGACAATTCGACAGTCGACGTTTACTTCGGGTTTTCAGCTCTCTGGGCTTCAGGAGTTTCAACTGAAAACTCTCGGAGTAATTTCTCCAGAGTCCACGATCCGTCGCCACGTAGAAAAATATTGTAAGAGGACACATGGTCCAATCAGGCGGGTGACACGTGTCACGTCCTATCTGACATTTCAATTATCTGCATGCTCAAAACTTACTGAAACGTAGTGCACATCCCATGTGTGCATGTCATCCTCGATGACGTTCGCAAGTCATGTCACTTCAGAAATTCTGGGGTCCACATTGCCTCCTGGTGATGTCATCTTGCCCCACCAATTCGACTCTTCAGGCATCGAGACTTCGAGAGTTTGCACACTAGAACACTTCCAATTCTCCTGAACTCCAATTTCCCGAACTGGACAAACTGCCTCCATGTGTCTCCCTTATTAAACGACCCATATTAACCTTGAACTTTGAGACTTCAGAAGTTACCACTGTAAGGATCAACGTTTGAAATTCCTTCAGGTCTTCAAACTTCGAAAAACTCAAACTTCAACTTTTTTTTTGAAATATTTTTATCTGAAGCTCGCGATCTACTGACGCATGTTTCCCATGAATCGACGACTATGATTTCTTTGGGTCTTCATACTTCAGAGAACTCAACTCTAAACCTTCTCTTTTCCATGAAGTGCGTAGATTTCTACTGCGTGTCCTCCTGGATCGGACTATTGCAATTCACTTTGGATCTCCGGGGTCTAGAAATATCAATTCTCAACTTCTCCTTGCTCACCTTTTTTCGGAGTGCTTTCACCCAAAGCATAAGATCGGTTGACGCGTGTCCTCCTACATATCGACGGTCCCTAGCTACTTCTTCTCTTCGGAGGTTCGTCGCTTGAGTACTAACATGTCAAATCACTGCAAGCCTTTCAATTTGTGGGGGAACACATCGATGGTTTGGAGTAACCCACTTTTCCCCCCACAATTCTCCTGATGTTGACAGGTAACCCCTTGGTGAAACTATGGTTTGGATTGTGGGACTGAATTGGGAAATTATCTCTCGTGCAACTTGGTTCCCCGCAATGCCTCTTGTTTGTTGATCTCTCTCTCCCATGGGATCCAACAGTTGTGACATTAACCCTTGCTTCCTTTACATAGGACGACCCCTGTTCACCTGTCCTCTGATCCAACGATCCTAGATCTCTCTTGAATTTGAAGGGGGATGGTCACGATCTATCGAACCCATTACAATTGATCTCTGACAATCTAACTCCTGCGTAGATTCTGCAATGCCATTCCTCCTGATATTTTTAGCTTCATGGTCAGAATTTGATCTCAACCATGAGACTCTGACCAAAAGACCCATCCCATACTGACCTAATGTTTCAACTAGAAGATCTGATACCAATCTGTAACATACCCGACCAACCAGAGGCTGGGCTACACCACTTAAATAGGTTGCAACACAATGAACCCACCCGCAAGCTAGGCACACTGCAACCCTAAGACTCAGTTCTCTAATCCAAATTAAAAAAAAAGGACTTCTCAACAATGTTAGAATCATGGACACCACATGCATAAGACAAGATCCATGTCACAACATAAAAGAGATAAACAAATGTGCCATGCACAACAAATAACCAGTAGACAGACACATTACAATACATATCTCAGAGATAATTAAATACACAACATAATACATTAAAGAGAAATCACATAGAGCACTTATCTTTGCAAGTAAACATTCACCAACTTCTTGCAGACCAAGGAAGTTCCTCCCAAAAATAGACATTGTTGTTCATTTACTCTCAACAACAGGTCACCCTTGAGCCAGGGCTATGAATCCACAAGGACGGGTCCTAGGCCAAGTCTAAATACATAGAAGCTGGGTAAGTAGCTCTCAGGTTTCCCAACCTCACATCAATCCTAATTTCCATCTCTCTTTCCCCCTCAGCCTCCACAACCCCAAGAAATGAACACCTTTCTCTGCCATGCAGTCCCTGAGGCTGTTCCATTTCTCTCTAGGGCTCTAGTGCTACTTGTCAGGAAATATCCCTACTAGAAATTCCAAGGACTCTCAACCATGGACAGTTCCATTCGAACTTCCATCAAGTTCATGCACACAAGCATCCATTCCCTCCTGGAATGATTAGTAAATCATTACATCCATTCAACGATGGCTCTCCTCTACCTGCCATTAGTTTCCATGCTTAGCCCAAGAGCACACAAACTCGCAATATTGAGTGAAGAGGAAGAAGAACGAGTGAACCAGTGAGAAGAGGATGAACCAAGGGAAGAACAACCCCAAAACAACCCCCAAGGGATGTTTAAATAATTACATGAAGACAAGAGCCACATGGACTCCCTCCCAAGAAGCTCATGTAACCCCCTCTTCTCCATAAAATCAATTATGGGTAAATAAAATAATAATAAAAAGACTTAGCCCCTCAAGCCCCCTCTCTTGTGGAATCATAGCCCTGTATCTCTTTTGTCCTTGTCGGTCTTGAATCCAACGATTTATTTTATTAATGTATAGGAAGTGTTACATTTCCTAGGCACTCTGGCCCCTTTTCTGTTGTTTAAGGTTGGTTGTCATTGATGTCAACCCTTGAAGAAAGCCCTGAAGAACAAAGGTTTGGGTAATGGAGCCAATATTGTTTGATGTAAAGATGAATCATTATTGCTTTTTCATGGTTGATAAGAAGTAAATATGGATGAACTGCAAAGTGGTCCCCTTATGGTGAAATCCCTCATGGGAAGATTCTTTGTAGAGTAAGAGAACCCATGCTTAATTCTAGAATAATGAGTTGAAGGACAATGAATTTGCGAGGGAAACTATCCTAGATAGATAGTACTTGTCATGCCGTTTCTAGTGGTATGCGGAATGTCACATAACTCCTCACGGTTAGAAAGTTATGACCATATGAAGTTGGAGAACCCCTCATAAGTCTTATAGAAGCCCCCAAGGGTCAAAGTTCTTTGCAAAATAATTTATTTTAAATGAAGAAGCCCTAAAATAAGGAAAGTGTAATGCTACATGAAGATATAAATAAGAGGCAAAGCTCACTCATTAAGAACACACTTGTAAATTTTGTATATCTATTTTCTTGTGTAAAGCTTCTTGTAAATACTTGTGGATACATATGAAGCAACGAACGTCTGATGTAGCACGAAGGGTTGACGGAGAAATTATTGGATTTACATAAAACCCCATTTTCTGATGCATATGCGGGTTGTCTGTGTATAAGGTGCATATACATTGAAGGTATACGCAGGCTGGTTGTGTATAGGGTGAGTATGTACATAGGTTGACTGTGTATAGGGTGAGTATATGTATATAAATCCATGAAACTTGAGAAGATGAAGGTGCAAAGGTTCTATATTCTGAGATCAAGCTTCTAGGAAGGTCTGGAGTGCTTAGATACATCATATCCATCCATTGGTTCAAAAGGTATGTCTTATTTCTATGAATAGTTGGATTTTGATGTATGCATGAGGAATGACAATGGATATTTGAGGATTCTCCCTAGAGAGACTAGTGGCTACATGGGATCTTCTGTATAATTCAAATCTACAAAAATATAGTGTTGATATATTTATCATTGATACTTCTTGTTGAGGCTCATCTTGTATTTCTTGGCATATGGCTAAGAGTTTTTATAGTACATGGTTGAGATCTTATATTTATTGATGTATTGAGAAATTGAATATCAGAAAGGGGTTGATGATTGATATCATGTGAGGGATATTATACTTGTTCATGATTACACATACCTATATGGGACATGACTAGAGAGAGACATACTTGCCTTGAGTAGAGGTTATGTATGAGGATGCATGCACATGGTATAGTTACAGTCTGGATACAGTGACAGGTTACATATCTATGTGAAAGAAGTTACAGAGGGTCAAAATTTTTCAAGTGAAAGGAAACCCTAATTTTAAAAGGCATAAGTGGGCTGCATAACAGATAGGGCACATACATACGTGGGCTGCATCACTACAGGTCGTGTATCTATTGTATTTTTGTAGATACATGTTTAGTTCAAGTATGATTTGATTACATGGAAGTTATATAGATTGGATATAGGGCAGTGGTATAGGTTGATACAGTTGTACAACAATATATCTCACAGTGACAGGTTGACAGTGGTTCCATCATTCTACTTCTACTTCAGGTTCGTTGGACGGGGTAGGGATAGGTGGTTGTAGCCACCTTCCGATTGTAGCCAGAGAACATAGGGGGTTGTAGCCTCCTTCTGGTTGTAGCTAGAGAATTGGGGAGTTGGAGCTTCCCTCAGGTTATAGCTTGAGAAACTAGGGGGTTGGAGCCTCCTTCTAGTTGCAGCTGGAAAACAAAGGAAGTTGGTGCTTCCAATGAATGTAATTCTTCAAGACATATAAGAAAAAACATTCCATGGTTTTCTCCCAATTTGGGTTTCCATGTAAAACACTGGTGTACTTTGTATGTGTGTGATTGTTTATTTCTTATTGCTCATTATTGGATAATAATTCTACATTGATATAACATTTGAAGAAACAGGATTATAATTACGTTATTACTGATTCACCCCCCTTCTCAGTAATTCAACAATTTGTATCAGAGCAGGTTCCTTCAGAAATCGGTTTAACCATTGAAAGGTAGATCATGGAGAGTACCAACTCGTATAAAAATGGAATACCACAGTTTGATGGACATAAGTATGCGTTTTGGAGCATAAGAATGAAGACATGTATACAAGCATAGGGATTTAAAGTTTGACAATCAATTGTAGATGGATACACAGCACCAACAGTTCCACCAACAAATGAAAAAGCAGTGAAACTCGATGAGAATAATTCCAAAGCCAAAAATACACTTTTGAATGGTCTCAGTGATACGGTATTCACCAAAGTTGCACATTGTAAATTTGCTAAAGAGATTTGGGACAAGCTTCAAAATATTTATGAAGGAGATTGAAAAGTCAAAGAAGCAAAGCTTCAAACTTATAGAGGTCAGTTCGAACAACTAAAAATGAAGGAAGATGAAGATATAGTAGCCTACTTCTTACGAGTCGATGAAACAGTGAATGCAATCATAGGATTGGGAGAAGAAATCAAAGAATCTGTAATTGTTCAAAAGGTACTAAGATCTCTTCCTATGAGATTCAACCCTAAGATATCAACACTAGAAGAAAGATCAGATATAAACTCAACAAGCACGGACGAAATGCATGGAATCTTAATAGCATATGAAATGAGAACTGAATAGGAAAATCCATATGTAAAAGAAGTAGCCTTCAAAGAATCCAAAAGATCAAATAAAAAGATAAAGGAACAAGAAGAATATAACAAAAACAACGACATCTCGGAAGATGATGAAAAAGTGGCCAACTTCATCAAAAGACTGAACAAGGGAACCAATAGTAGGTATAGAGGTAAGCTTCCTCTAATTTGTTTTAATTGTGATGGTATTGGTCATTTTGATAACAAATGTCCTCATAATAAAAAGAGAAATGATGA
The DNA here is from genome assembly GCA_009831015.1 of Picea engelmannii. Taxonomy (NCBI): domain Eukaryota; kingdom Viridiplantae; phylum Streptophyta; class Pinopsida; order Pinales; family Pinaceae; genus Picea; species Picea engelmannii. The sequence goes on along the minus strand of ML779890.1, from coordinate 575,181 downwards.
AGGTTACTCAAAAGGCAAACACACATATAAAGGCAAAATAACTACAAAGAAAGATTTCAAGAAAAGATTATGCATCAAAGAAGACATCTCATCATCAGATGAAGATGAAGTCAGTGATAGTGAGACATGAAGAGTTCTATTCATGGTAGTAAAAGACTCTGACAAAGAAGACTCTGAAGAAGAATATGAAGAAGCCGAAGAAGAAGTCAAAGAAGAAATTGAAGAGGGAGAAGTTGACTTTTGAGAAGAATTAACGTGTGCCATAGAAGTTATCAAAGAGAAAAGAAGAAGAACAAGAAACTACAAGTAGAACTAGACAAAAAGGAAGACACTCAAGAACTAGAAAAAATGATCACAAAATTGAAAGTTCAAATAGAAGATGATAAAAGAATTGAAGAAACACTCAAAGAACAACTAGAAGAAAAGGGTAGGATCATCGGAAACATGGAAGCAGAGATTGTCACATTAAGAAAGGATATTCAAAAGAAAAATATGCAGAATAGCTCAAAATCTTTTGATGACATTATCAACAGTCAAAAATCTCATCTTGATAAGTTTGGACTTGGATACAATCAGACAGAAAAGGGATCAATCTCCAAAACAACATAGCAAGAAACAAATCCAAAAAGCTATGAAGAAACAATCAAAGGGGATAGGAAGATATACAAGGAAGATTACAGGGACACTCCTCCACCGAGAAGATTCAGATTTTAGAATCAACAACAAACAAATAGGCCTCAAGAAGAAGAAGGATTCAGAAGAGCACCTCCTTTCAGAATATCTTCAACTCCCAGGTATCAAACTATATTTTTTGGGTTATGTTATGCATGTAATAATTTTGGACATAAAGATCTAAATTGTAGAGCTAACAATAGGAACAATAACAACTTTGAGAGTCATACACAAAGGGGTTATTCAAGAAGACCTAGTGAAACACAAAGAAGAATTTACAACAGGTTTGAATCCTTGAGAACTGAAGTGGAATGTTACAAATGTAACAACTTTGGACACGTGGCCAAACATTGTAGAATGACAGTCCCTCCTAAAGAACCTCAACAGAATAAAAACAGTCACAAACAAGAACCTCATAAAATGACATCGATAAGAAAGCAAGATCGATATAACAATGAAGAATGCACAATCGCTCTATAGGATAAGAAGAAGAAACACGGTTGGTATGTTGATAGTGGGTGTTCAAAACACATGACAGGTGATAGAGAAAAATTTATTACATTGTGAAAGGAAAGAAATGGACCAGTCTCATTCATAAATGATAATTTAACCAAAATCATTGGAGAAGGCACAGTCTGAATTCGGAACAAGAATGAAAAGGCACAAAATGTTCTACTAGTAGAAGATATGAAACATAATCTTCTAAGTGTGATTCAAATGTGTGACCAAGGTCATAAAGTTACTTTTGATTCACAAAAGTGTGAGATAAGAAGAGAAGGTTCAAGGAAATTGGCTGATACAACTGCAAGAACTTCAAACAACATATATGTGTTAAGTGAAATTGGAAATGAAAAGTGTTGTCTAGGAAAGGAAAATGAAAGTTGGCTATGGCACAGAATAATGGGTCACATGCACTTTTATAACCTTGTCAAAGTCAACAAAAGAGAAGTAGTCAGAAAAATTCCCCAGATCACGAAACCAACCAACACTTTATGGAAGCATTGTCAACAAGGAAAGAAAACAAAGACCAAGTTCAAATCAAAGGAAACTTGAGAAGATGAAGGTGCAGAGGTTATAGATTCTGAGATCAAGCTCCCAGGAAGGTCTAGAGTGCTTAGATACATCAGATCTATCCATTGGTTCAAAAGGCATGTCTTATTTCTATGAATAGTTGGATTTTGACGTATGCATGAGGAATGACAATGGAGATTTGAGGATTCTCCCTAGAGAGACTAGTGGATACATGGGATCTTCTGTATAAGTCAAATCTACATAAATAAAATGCTATTATATTTATCATTGATACTTATTGTTGAGGCACATCTTTTATTTCTTGGCATATGGCTCAGATTTTTTATAGTACATGGTTGAGATCTTGTATTTATTGATGTATTGAGAAATTGAATATCAGAAAGGGGAGATCATGTGAGGGATATTATACTTGTTCATGATTACACATACCTATATGGAACATGACTAGAGAGATACATACTTTTCTTGATTAGAGGTTATGTATGAGGATACATGCATAGGGTACAGTTACAGTCTGGATACAGTGACATGTTACAAATCTATGTGATAGAAGTTACAGAGGGTCAAAATTTTTAAAGTGAAAGGAAACCCTATTTTCAGAAGGCATACACGGGATGCATAACAGATAGGGTGTGTACATACGTGGGTTGCATCATTACAGGTCGCGTATTTGTTGTATTTTTGTAGATACATGTTCAGTTCAAGTACGATTTGATTACAAGGCAGTTGTATAGATTGGATACAGGGCAGTGGTATAGGTTGATACAGTTGTATAACATTATATCTCATAATGATAGGTTGACAATGGTTCCATCATTCTACTTCTACGTGAGGGTGGTTGGATGGGGCAAGGATAGGTGGTTGTAGCGACCTTCCGATTGTAGTTGGAGAACATAGGGGGTTGTAGCCTCCTTCTGGTTGTAGCTAGAGAATTGGGGAGTTGGAGCTTCCCTCAGGTTGTATCCGGAGAAATCAGGGGGTTGGAGCCTCCTTCCAATTGCAGCTGGAAAACAAAGGAAGTTGGTGCTTCCAATGAATGTAATTCTTCAAGACATATAAGAAAAAACATTCCGTGGTTTTCTCCCAATTTGGGTTTCCACGTAAAATAGTGGTGTACTGTGTATGTGTGTGATTGTTTATTTCTTATTTCTCATTATTGGATAATAATTCTACATTGATATAACATTTGAAGAAAAAGGATTATAATTACGCTATTACTGATTCACCCCCCCTCTCAGTAATCCAACATTTTCAACTTTACCAGCTCACCAACCTAAGTCATATTTATATAATACATTATAGTTCATAAGGGTTAGAACCGAGATGTTACACGTAGGTAGAATAATATATTTCCATGTAATAAATGTCAATATTAATAAGGTCTATCAATATGGAAGAATAATTCCTATGTAAGAAGACCTAATAGAAGCTTCCACTTCTAGAAGGATCTTCCTCTAGATTGTTCTTTTGATAGACATATTTAGTATAAATAGGAGTCGAGGGTATGAGAAGTCTGTCTTGGATATTATTGTAATAGTGCTCTGTTCTGCTGGAGGTTGCCCCCTCGAAGAGGCAAGTGAACATTTCTCTTATTAATCAAAGTGCTCTTTCTGGTGTTATTTTTCTATCATTTTGGTATTATTGTGGTGTTTTTCTGGTTATATTTTTGTTCATATTCCATTTCTAGCTATTTATTTATGTTTTGCATACTTTTTATATCTGGAATATTACACATACTAATGATTCAAGACATCGACCACCATGTTCTCCTTTCCCTTATTGTAGATGATCTCATAATTATAGCCTAACATCTTGGTGACTCACTTTTGTTGCTCTAGTGAAGACACGTGTTGTTCCAAAAAATACTTCAAACTATGATGGTTTGTATTGCTCTAAAAAAAATGCTCAATCAGGTAAGGGCACCATGAATCTATTGTGTGAAGGATGGACAAAATTTCTTTTTCATATGTAGACTTTCCCACAATCACACAATTGTTTATTGGTGGATTCTACCAATGGGTGCCCTTTTCACATCAACACCACCCCAATACCTTTTTCGGAGGCATCATATTCCAAGATGAAAGTCGTAGTGAAGTTGGGCACTACACGGATTTGAGTAGTACATATAACATCCTTTAAGGCATGAAATCATGCTTTGTGGCATCATTTTGGCATACAATTCCAATTGATTTTATCAAGGATATTAAGGGGACTAAAATTCAACCATAGTGCTCCACAAAATTCCTTTAGTAGCTAGTAAGGCCAAGTAAAGCCCACAAATCTTTGACTGTGTTTGTGCATGCCTAGTATTTCATTGCCTAAATTTTCTTAGCGTCAACTTACATCCCACCCCTATTTGCAATGTGACCGAAACATTCCACTTTAAAAGTTCCAAATGCATGCTTGGAATGTTTGATGAAAAATTAGTTCTCTTAGAGTAATTGTAAGGCTTAATCCACATGTGCCTCCCAAATTTTGTTATAGATCAAAATATCATCAAAGAAGAAGAGCACAAAGTTGGACAGAAATCATCAAATGAGCTTGTGCATGAGGCTCTGAAAAGTGGATGGGGAATTGTAAATACCTAAAGGAAACACTAGAAATTCATAGTCTTCTTCATGTGTACAAAATGCAGTCTTATGAATGTCTACTTCCTTCATTAAAATTTGGTGATATCTAGAATGAAGATCAAGTTTAGTGAAGAATTGTGCCCCATGAAGCTCATCTAAGAGGTCAACAATGAGTGGAATTGAAAATGATCTTTGATTGGCATATTTTTAAGAGCATGAAAATTAGGACACATGCACCACTTACTTTCTTTCTACATGACCACAATAATTGAGGATAAGTAGGGGATAATACTAGGATGTATCACTGGCACATTTTCTAATGATTCTTGAATGATTGCAAGATACCAGATATAATAAATATGCAGTATAGAAATAAAATTCTAGAAATGGCAGTATAACAGTAATATATTCAACATAATCTCCATAATAACACATGAATGATATATGAACAACATCAGAAATAACACTTTGATTCAGAAATAAATGTTCATAGGCCTCTTCGAGAGGGCAACCTCCAATCGAGAAATGCTCTGTTACAATAATCTCCAAGCCAAGGTTTTCATACCCTCGACCCTTATTTATACTAAATATGTCTATCAAGAGAAGCATCTAGAGGAAGATCGTTCTAGAAGGAGAAGCTTCTATTAGGTCTTCTTACATCCGCCTTATTCTATTTTATTGAAAGGCCTTATTAATATTTACCTTTATTACATCCAAATATATGAATCTACCTATGTGTGGGTTAGGACCCTAACATGTCTTCCCCCTTAAAAACAACCATGTACTCAAGGCTTGAGATGAGGAAACTGCTATAGAATGGTAGTTGGTTCCCAAGTGGCATCTGCTGGATTCGTATCTTTCCACTGGACTAGCACTTCCTTGATGGTTCTCTGACGTAGGTGACGCTCACGCTAGTCCAAAACTGCTTCTAGCTATAGCCAAATGGATCCTTCTTCAGCTAACTCGGGAAGGTTGGTTTAAATTTGGCACCTAGTTCCAATCACCTTCTTTAAGCATGAAACATGGAAAACTGGATGTAGCTTCGATTGACTGGGTAGAGATAACTGATATGTGACTTGTCCCAATGCTTGAGAACTGTATAAGGACCATAAAATTTGGGTGCTAGCTTCTGACAATGCTCGGCCTTGAGGGAAATTTTCTTGTATGGTTGCAGTCGCAGAAACACCTGATCCCCTTCTGCAAATTGATGTTCAGAGCGACCTTGATCTGCTTGTTGCTTCATGCGATTTTGTGCCATGACCAAGTTCTCTTTAAGGGTATGAAGAATATCCTCTCGAACTGTAAGTGTTCGGTCAACCGCCTGGAACTTCGAGGTACCTGTTAAGTATGAGAGAACTGAAGGTGGCTTCTGTCCATATACCGCTTCAAAAGGAGTCATGCGAGTAGCTGTATGGTAGGAAGTGTTGTATCACCATTTGGCTAGGGGTAGCCATTGAGCCCACTGATGTTGTTTTTCAGAGGAAAAACACCTCAGATATGTTTCCAAACACTTGTTGACAACTTCCATTTGACCATCAGTCTGGGGATGATAAGATGTGCTGAGATGTAATTGGGTGCCCTAGAGCTTAAACAGTTCTTGCCAAAAATTTCTTGTGAAAGTTGGGTCACGATCATAAACAATAGAGTGTGGCATGCCATGAATCTTGAAGACCTGGTCCATGAAAAGTTGAGCCACCGTGGATGTAGTAAATGGGTGTTGAGCAGTGCAGAAATGAGAATACTTGGAAAGGCGATCCACAACCACCATTATGACTGATTTATTCCTTGATTTGGGTAAGCCAGTAATAAAGTCCATAGAGATATCCTTCCAAATAGTCGGTGGAATTGGAAGTGGTTGTAGTGTGCCCGGAGACTTGACTGTTTCTCCCTTGTTGAGTTGACACACCTCACATTCAATAACAAAATTACGGATGTCCTATTTCATACCATCCTAGAAAAAAGAACGTTTGACTCTGTCATATGTTTTGGTGAACCCTGAGTGCCGCACTGTGGGTGTAGCATGAAGCTCAGAAAGTACCTTGAATTTAAGCTTTGATTGTTTACTTAAATACAAACGACCTTTGTATCGAAACTCATCCTGGAGCCAAGAGTACCCTGGGGGAGCTAGAGCCTTGGTCTCTAATTGCTAGATCAGATGCGAACTTTTGGGATCTTGAAGCCATTCCTGGCGCACAACTTGGAGCCAATCAGGTACAATGAAGGAAAGAGAAAAAAGGGATCCTTCTTCTTCATATTTTCAAGACAGTGCATCCACCACTACATTGTCTTTTCCCTTCTTGTAAATGATCTCATAATCATAACCAAAGAGCTTAGTCACCCATTTTTGTTTCTCCTGGGAGGAAATGTGTTGTTCCAGAAAGTACTTGAGGCTTTGATGGTCGGTCTTGATTTGGAAGCGTTGCCTCAAGAGATAAGGGCACCACATATCAACAACATGCAAAATAACCAACATTATTTAATTTTCATAAATGGGTTTGCCCAGATTCATTTCAGACAGTTGCTTGCTGGTGAAGGCCAAAGGTTGACCCTCTTGGATCAGGACAATGCCAATTCCTTTCCCTGAGGCATCACATTCCAACACAAAGGTATTTGTGAAATCAGGAAGGGCCAAAACCGAAGTGGTGCACATGGTCATCTTCAAGGTTTGAAATCTTGAGTAGCGACTGGAGTCCAAGTGAAAGAGTTCTTTTTGAGGAGAGCAATGAGAGGTGCTGCAATATTTCCATAGTTCTTAACAAACTTGCGATAATACCTTGTTAATCCTAGAAACCCATGCAAGCTTTTGAGAGTCTTTGGGTGCGACCAATCTTGCATAGCTTCAATCTTTTTCAGATCCACCCTGACGCCATCCTTGCCCACCAGATGACCCAAGTATTCTACTTCTGAGGCACCAAAAGCACATTTAGACTGTTCCAGGAAAAATTGGTGCTGGGAGAGGAGATGGAGAACTTGATCCACATGAGTAAGATGGTCGGTATAGGTTTTTCTATAGATGAGGATATCATCAAAGAAAACTAAGACAAAATGACAGAGAAAGGGATGAAAGACATGATTCATGAGGCTTTGGAAGGTGGAGGGGGCATTACACAAGCCAAAGGGCATGACCAAAAACTCATAGTGGCCCTCATGAGTGTGAAAGGCCATCTTGGGAATGTCTGCCTCTTTCATACGTATCTGGTGATAGCCCGAGCAAAGATCAAGTTTAGTAAAGAATTGGGCACCACTCAATTCATCCAAGAGGTCATCAATGACAGGAATGGGAAATTTGTCTTTAATGGTCAGTTTGTTGACGCAACGGAAGTCAAGACACATTCTCCAAGAACCTTCTTTCTTTAGGACCATGACTATAGGAGAAGAGTAAGGGCTCATACTAGGGCGGATAACGCCTGCATTAAGGAGTTCCTGGACCATTTTCTCAATTTCATTTTTTGTGAGAAGGGGTGGCGATATGGACAGATATTGGGAGGAAGGATTCCGAGTACAAGGGGAATGGAATGATCATGAACACCATGGGAAGGAGGAAGGCCTTGGGGAGTGGAAAATACCATTTGATGTTTAGAAAGGAGAGCTTGGAGGTCATGCGACATCGAGGGTGTCTCTGTTGCTTGAATGGCATGGAGTTAGGCAGTGACACCATAATGACCTTTTTTGAACAACTTTTCCATGCGATGGGAACTAATGACCTTAGGTGAACCAACAATGATGCCTTGGAATTTATATTGGTGGCCTTCTTGGTTGAATTGCATGGTTAATGCCTTAAAATCCATGAGAATGGGACCCAAAGTTCTTAGCCAGTCTACACCCAACACAATGTCACAACCACCCATGTCGATAGAAAACATATGGGATTTTAGGTGGTAGTCACCGATTTAGAGACACACATTTTCACAGTGCCCTCCACATTTCATGGAACCACCATTGGCAATCATGATTTGGAAATTTTTGACAGCATGGATGTAGCAATGAGTTTCTTGGGCAATGTGGCGATGAATAAAATTATGGGTGCTTCCACTACCAACCAGATTGATGACCTTTCGATGCTTGATGTAACTGATTAACTTGATGGTTTGGGGAGCGAAAAAGCTAGTGAGAGAATTGAGGGAAATGACGAGTTCTACTCCGAGAGGGTCTGAGGGAGGGGTTATGTCAGTGATTTTAGGTGACTTAGACACAAGGGGAGTTTCCACATCCTCTTCTGAAATGTCCTCAGAGATGGCCATAAAAATATTTTGTTCCTTACACTTGTGGCCCAGGAAATATTTGTCATCACAATAATAACAAAGGCCTTTGAGTTGGTGTTCAACCATTCAAGCCCTAGTCAATTTTTGGATTTTTAATGGGGCGGATGGAGTAATGGGAGTGACGGGTTTAGGGCGAGGGATAAAGGAGGGTTTTTGGTTTTGAGATGATACAACCTGTTGTGCTTCTTTAGCTCTTTTAGTAGCCTCCACCCAAGTCGAGGGTTGAGCCATGAGGACATGGGCCCAAATATCCTCCTTGAGGCCACTAATAAAACACTCTCGAAAGAAAGCATCAGTCATGCCCTCTGTTCGAAAATTCAAATGCTCACAGGTAGCTATGAAGTCTTATACTGTTCCAGATTGTTTCAACTTTGTCAAATGACCCAAATGGTTGGTGTCTGTGTCAAAGTGTTCATAAAGCTCAGTCACAAATTGGGTCCAAGCAATATACCCTTGACGAGAAGTTTTTCTCCATTGCCACCATTGCCAACGTTATTGATCTAGATGGAGAACACCATACTGGAGTTTGGCCAAGTCATCTGTAATGCCATATAAAGAGAAATAATGTTCCATTTGGGTTACCCAACTAGCGGGTTCCGAACCATCAAATTTGGCCACGTCCACCCACAGAAGAAGGCGTATGTCATGTTGAAAGTGATGGGACTGAAAGGTATGGGAATGGGAGGAAGTTTTTCCTTCATGCTTTGGAGGTGCTTCAGAGAAATGGTCATTTGTAGGGATCTTCAGTTTGGTGCAGAGTGATGCAAAGACAGATTCAATATGGGTGGTCAGTTCTTGTTTGAATTCCTCCATTGGGGACTGCATGGTTGTATTTATGGTAGCATTGATGGACGAATCGATGGAGGCAACAATAGCACTGAGTTGTTTCACTTCTTTTTGGGTTTCTAGGAAACTAGATTGCATGGTGTTGAAGCGAGCTTCCAGGTCTTGGCTATGGGTATGGGCCATGAAGATGGGTGAATTGAAAAGGGGCAGGTGGGGTAAAATTTTTTGCCGAAAAATGATATGGATGAATGTGATAAGGGTGGAGAGATGAATCCAATGGAATAGGTCTCAAATAATGGTGACAAAATTTCCATACTTTTTTTTTAACACCTGCGGAGTTATACCCTGGTCTGAAGAATACTGCAGTGATGAAATCCCCAAATGATTAACGAGAAAGAGATGTGTATTTACTTGGCAACCCGAACACAGTTCCGCGGCAATAAATCTGGTTTGGTTTTAATTTGTTTATGTTTCTGTCCCCCAAGGGTTAGATATTCAAGGGTTCTATAGACAAGGGTTTTCCCTGTGCTATAGCTCTCTAATATACGTGTGGGGTCCAACAGTAGTACTAGGCCCAATATATCAGGGCACTAACCAAGGAGGATAGACCGTACCCTTAGCTGTACTACCTGACTACCCAGGTACTAGAGAGTATCTTCCCGAGTGCTGTTCTCGGTGACACTATAGCAGTCTGATGACCTATAGGTTTATCTAAAGAGGGCTTCAGGAAATCTAGGCCGATCCATACATAGGTGTTGTCTGATGTGCTACCACTCGAATGGGTACCAACAAGGGTTACAAGGGTGGCCAACAGATGTGCGCTTAAGAACCACTTGTATTTCCTACGTGTATGAATCCCTCAACCACAGGTTTATGCGTGTAACGAAAGATCTATGTGGTTTAAGGATGCTGGAATACATCTCTACCCTGGAAAAAAAATTTCCCACAATTTCTTCCAAGGAAAGTGCTCTGATACCACTTGCAAGATACCAGATATAATAAATATGCAGAACATAAATAAAATGCTAGAAATGGCAGAGTAACAGTAATATATCTAGCATAATCTCCATAATAACATAGAAATGATATAAGAACAACAACATAAATAGCACTTTGATTCAGAAAGCAATGTTCACATGCCTCTTCGAGGGGGTGACCTCCAATCGAGCAACACTCTGTTACAATAATCTCCAAGCCAAGGTTTTCATACCCTTGACCCTTATTTATACTAAATATTTCTATCAAGAGAAGCATCTAGAGGAAGATCCTTCTAGAAGCGGAAGCTTCTATTAGGTCTTCTTACATCCACCTTATTCTATTTTATTGAAAGACCTTATTAATATTGATCTTTATTACATCCGAATATATTAATCTACCTATGTGTGGGTTAGGACCCTAACAATGATCTTCTCAATTTCATTATTTTTTGCAAAAGGATATATATAAGGATGCACAATGGGTGGCTGAATTCCAAGTAAGAGGGGAATTCCATGAACATGGTCACCACATGAGGCGGGTAGGCCTTGGTGTGGTTCAAATATCTGGTTATTCTTGTCCAAAAGTGATTGCAAATCAATATGAATTGTTTGTGGGGGGTATCCATAACTTGTATTGAATCGAGTTGTGCAATGATGTGACAGTAACCCTTCTTCAAAAGATTATGGTGAAAGTTAATGATTTTAGGTGCACTTATTTGGAGACCTTTGAGAGCGTATCAGTCTCCTTATTGAAGCTCATGTATAACTTCTTGAAATCCATGGTAATAGGGCCCAATGTTCACAACCATTTGTTAGAAAAACAGGACCGCGGAGCAATAAAATAAAACAAATGCAGAAACAAAACACAGAAGATACACAATACAAGAGAGACACAGATTTACGTGGTTCACCCAGTGTGGGCTACATCCACCAGAGAAATTGCCAGGTCCATTCTTTATTATTATCCACCAAATGAAGGGATACAACCTATAGAAAAACCCACTGTAACTTCCTCTTCTTTCTCTCATAGTCTCCTCTCTCAGAATACAATACTCGCCAACATACATAGCCACAATACATTTCCCTCATAAAAGAGGGTTGCCTTCTAGGGAAAAAAACCCTAACATAATCTCTATCGTTAGATCTGCGACCTTATAATGAACGGTCCAGA
>ML779890.1:541487-561430 GCA_009831015.1 Picea engelmannii | reverse complement strand
GAGTCAGTATTACCAGTACATAAATACAATGTACCTACCTTCTCTCCTTTTGCTATCACCAATGATCCTTTGATGACCTTCCACGTCTTATCTGTAAATATGGATATACAACCTTCACTTTCCAACTGCCCTGTTGAAATTAATTTTTTCCTTAAATATGGAATATGTCTTACCTCTTTCAACAACCATTGGTTTCCATTGCTTTCCTTTATTTTTACCTTTCCCATTCCAACAATTTTGCATGGTGCATCATCACCCAAATGAACCTGTCCAAAATCACTTTGAACATAATCTAGAAAATGTTTCCTATGGGGTGTGGCATGAAATGAAGCCCCTGAATCTACTACCCAAGACTCAAAAATATTATCTATAGAAAGAATCAAAGCATCTTGTAACACATCACCTATTACATTTGATTCCTGATTTCTCTCCTGCTGTACATCTCTTTGTTTCTTTGGAGCTCTATAGTCTTTCTTCAGATGTTCTTTCTTCCCACAATTCCAACACTCTATCTTTCCAAGTCTAGATTTGGATCTACCCTTCCTAGAATTCCCATGGTTCCCTGAGCCCTTTCCTCTATCCTTTTGTCTTCCCCTGTTCTCCATGTTCAACGCACTACCTGATGTCTCACCTGTGCTTTTCCGTCACATTTCCTCACTAAGGATAACACCAACAACATCATCAAATTTTAAAGTATTTGAACCAGATACATAGTTACTTACAACCATGACCAAGCCATTCCAACTTTCTAGCAATGAGCACAAGATTAGAAGAGCCCTAACCTCATCATCAAAGTCCACTTTTACAGAACTTAGTTGATTAGTAAACGTATTAAATTCATTTAAATGATCTGGAACAGACCCACCTTCCGACATCTTCATATTACATAATCTCTTCATTAGAAATACCTTATTGGACGCCGAGGGTTTTTTATACAATTTGGCCAACTCGTCCATCAAACCCTTCATTGTATTTTCTTTTGAGATATTGAAAGCCATCGATGCTGCCAGGCTCAGCCATATCATTCCTAGAGCCTTTCTGTCAAGAATCTCCCATTCTTCGTCCTTCATGGCCGTCGACTTCTTTGCTACTCCACTTAATGGTAGGAATAGATCCTTCTGATATAAATAATCTTCCATCTGCATCTTCCATAACTGGTAGTATTGGTCGTTAAATTTCTTGACCCTAAACTTTCCATCTTCCGACATTGCTCCCACTCGAACCAAGAACCGTATTTTCCTACGAGTTACCTTACGCTCCGATACCAGTTATTAGAAAAACAGGACCAAAGAGAAATAAAATAAAACAAATGCGGAAACAAAACACAGAAGATACACAATACAAGAGAGACACAGATTTACGTGGTTCACCCAGTGTGGGCTACGTCCACCAGAGAAATTGCCAGGTCCTTTCTTTATTATTATCCAACAAAATGAAGGGATACAACCTACAACAAAACCTGCTGTAACTTCCTCTTATTTCTCTCACAGTCTCCTCTCTTAGAATACAATACTCACCAACATACATATCCGCAATACATTTCCCTCATAAAAGAGGGTTGCCTTCTAGGGCAAAAAACCCTAACGTAATCTCTATCGTTAGATCTATGACCTTATAATGAACGGTCCAGATTTACAATGAAATTACAATATACTTTTACAAGGCAATTTTTTCTTCGGGGACGCTACCCCCGAACCCTTGCTGGGGGCCCGCTTGCCCCCAGACCCCCAACCAGGGGGATAGCCCCCCCGGACCCCTCAGAGGGGGTACCCCCCCTCTGTACTCCCCCGCGTGGAAGAGTGTACATACTTCTGGGGTGTAAATACTTCATGGGGTATAAACATGGCTGAAAGTAAAAGACCTCTAAATCAGGAACATAATCAGGCTCCACAACCAACACCATTCAACTGTTAAAATGACATCACAACCTACCATTTCAATGGAAAACATAGATTTCAAGAGATAGTCTTGCATTTGGTGTTTCACATCCTCACACTTACACTGACATTTCATAGTATCTCCATTTTCTATCATAGTTATGAGGATGTGTGGGTTGAGTACAAAACATGAGGAGTGTAAGAGACTCTATCCCCATAGGAATTTGAACCTCATAGAAATTTGAACCATCTATATTCCTATGCACTCTTCCTTCATGCAAATTCGAATTGACTCCTTCGTATATTTATATTTGGCCACCCTTGATCAAATTATTCAAGTTAGGTCACTTACTCACTTTTTCCCATAGTTTATAGAACATTTATAGAGTTTATTTTAGTCCTTTACTACATGCTCATGGTTTTTCCTAGTAACAATCATGAGCTCACAAGTGTCCTTAGTCAAATTCACAACCTAATCGTGACCCTTCGATATTAAACCTGTGAGTGCCCTTAGAATACCCTAAAAGAGTACAAATTGTGAATAATACATAGGCTTCAAGAGGAGATCCTACTTGCCTTACACTTGCATGACATGCATTTCACTATTCCTCGACCATATCACCTCCCTACTCATACAAATAGGATGCCCAAGATTGAGAAAAACACACAGCAAATGAAAACACCATTACTCTAGAGAAATTGATATCCTTTGGCAACTTATATTTGGCTCTTGTTTACTTTCTACTTGAGTATAACCAACCTTTGATTCTCCATGTTGTGATCTATCCTAGTGTAGAGTCTGTTCAACTATACTCTACCAAAGTAATATTGTGATTGTGTTAATGGAGAGACGAGTAATTGTGGCTAAGGAAGCAAGGATTCAAGTTCCAAAGAAGGAGGTACAACTATAACATTTAGGTATACACTTGTTGTCACCTTTTCAATATTGTTTAATAGATCTATCTTCCCCCCCCCGCCCCCCCGCCCAAATTCTTATGTGTTGAAATATTGTAACTGCAAAGAGTATTCTATTTATTATTGTTTTATTATTCATTAGATCAGTCCCCTTTTGTGGATTGATCATGCTGGCCATTGTAATTGACCAAATGCCCTTTTACGGATTTGGGAAAATATTAATCCCTAAATAGTGTCTCATTACCCCTTAATTGGGGCATATTACATTAATAATGTTATTTTATTCATGTCGGCTTAAGTCCATTAGTTGTAATTATACCTCCTAGTCTCCTATATATACCAAGGAGACATTTTCATTTGGAATCTCTTGTAATTGGATATTTATGTGCGAATAAGGAGGTTTCCCCCTCGAAGAGGCTTATTATCTGAATTTATGTCTTTTTCAAGGCTTTGAGTACTTATTCTGAGGTTTTTCTATTCTATATTGATATTTGGTTCTTAACATATGGTATCAGAGCTCAAGGTCTTGGGGTTTTTCTGCTACATCTGAGACACCTTGGAATTTTTTCTATAATTTTTTTTCTACAACGAATTAGAAGGCATGACTTCGAGGATATTTATTATACGGATCAAGGTAAATTGGGTTAAAATTTCAGCTCATGAGGCCTTATACTTTCAGAGATACTTCCTTTGTAAGATAGGGTTCTGGAATCATCCTGAATCGAGTCATTGCGGAGTGTTCGCTATAAAACGGTTTCTGTAACGTTTCAGACCCTAAACTCCAGAGGATATTCATAAAAATTAGTAAGGTATCTTTGGTAACAATTTCATATTCTGGGTCATCTTACATTTGTAGATACACCCTGTGGAAGATAGGGTATTTGACTAGTCCTATTGACTAGTCTCAAGCAGGTGTTCCGGGTAAAACAATAATAACTTTTTCCTAGAGTATCCAAATTGAGTGAGATTAGTTGCATTGGATAGTGGACAGCCTGTAGTAGTTTCGGTACAAGTTTCAGAATTTTATATCAATCATTTTGTGTGGGGCACGCTATACAAGTGAGATCTCTTGGAAAGGCCAAAAATCTTCAAGTTGTTGGAAAGTTACCATAAATTCCACTTGGCACATCCAATTTTGATCAGACCTATGGCATTGTAGAGAAGAATTATTAGAGAGATAGAAAAAAGAAAATTTCATACTCAGAAGGGATGAAATTTTGGAGATACAATAAAAGGAATATTGTCTAGCATAATCACCTCAAAATTAAGGTTTAAAGTGACACTTGGCCAGCATGCCACCAAAAAAGGGAAATTCTACACCAAATAAGCCTCAAGACAATTCTAATTGGACTCTTGATGAAGGTGAAGAAATGCGTAGGGACCTAATTGATTTAAAAAATAAGACAGTAACAAAAGATGAACTACAAGAGATGATGGATTCAACGGAAGCTAAGTTGGAGGCAATAAATACTAAGATGGGTGGTTTAAAAGGGGAGATCATGGAAGGATTGAAAAATTTCCTAATAGAGAGGACACCTGCATGTGAAAATGTATCCCATGAAATTCATGATGAGGACACAAGGAAGGTGAATAAAGAATGGAGAAACTCCAACTTTGGCTTGAAGACCAACCATGTTCCTAAGATCGATATGAGGAAGTTTGATGGCAAGGACCCAATCACACGGATACTTTAGATGGAGCAATTATTTGATCTACATAATGTTCCACATACACAAAAGGTACAAATTGCTTCTTTATATTTAGAACCCAATCAATTTGTATGGTATCGATGGCTTTGTTCTCATAAATCACTCATCACTTGGACAATTTTTTCGGAAGAAATGATAGCACACTATGAGGATACAAGGAGCAATACCTTCTTTAGCCAATTGATAAATCTCAAGCAAAAGGGTTCAGTTACAGAGAACATTGAGAACTTCTAGAGATTGAATATAAAGGTAACATATATTCCAATGAGAACTTGATTGATGTATTCATAGGAACTTTAAAGGATAACATTCAACATGAGGTTCGCCTTTGGGAACCCAAATCATTGGAGAATGCATTTAGGGTGGCAAGAAATGTTGAAAGTAAAAATATGGCTATGGCTACTAGAAGGACCAATCCTAACATCTATAGAGACAATAATGCTCCTTCTAAAACACCTCAACCTACAAGGTTGACACCTCAACAATTGGAGGAAATAAAAGCAAAAGGTTTATGCTTTAATTGTGACAACAAGTACAGTAAGGGACATAAGTGTGGTGAGAAGAAATTATTCTACATAGATTGTGAAGAGGAAGTGTTATCACCGAAATTTCGTCCGCAAATGGTTACAGGAATCTAGCATCTTCAAACAACTACGAGTTCACCCATGGACCAAAATTACCAAAAAAACATTTCCAAAAGGTCCAAAACTATACAACCAGTTATAAAATCAAGATGCGCTATGACTACACAAGTTGTAAGAAAGAGCGATAGTGAGAGTATCAAGAGTGACCCGTTGGAGGGATAAGGGAACCTGTAGGACCCAACCTTTTGCAAGGTTTGGAAAATAAATTGTGTACAAACGAGGCGGGCATGCCCCATGATCGTGTCATGTAACTCAAAAAGGGGTGTTGTATAGTAACTGAAACTGTTGTGTTGATGTAGACAACTGTGGCACCCTTGGGGGAAGTTTTGATAAAGGCAGAGGAAAATTTTGATGAGGAACAATACTCTAAAAAGTAGGCAATGGCATCTATAAGAAGTATCACGGGTTCTATGGGCATTGATAGCCCAACAAAGTTCAGAGGTATTCAACAAATATAAAAACAACTGCAATAGTCGCAAAGTAAGACCCACCGTAACATGAGAAAGTGTTGACGTCGAATGTTATGGGGGTCAATGGCAGTAGAGAGAAATGATGGTTCTCCCTGTGCCATCCGAGACTTCTCATTGTAAAGGTAATGAGAGTCAAGATACTGTCACCCTTCTGGAAACTATGCTGATGTCGACAAAAAGGGAGACGTGACTCCAAGAAGAAAAGGGATTTGTGAAATCCACTAGGTGAGGTCAGGAACTGAGGAGTTACATGAACGAAGTCAAGATGCGTGGAGACTCAAGATGACCCTTGGTTGGGAATATATGTGAAGTATAAGTGGCTACAACTGTTCAACTAGGTCGAGTGTCAGGGGGACAATGAGACGTGGGATAAGTTGTGCCAGAGGCAAGACAAAGTGAACAAACTCAGAGAGTAGAGGTAGGTGGCCTGTGGGATACTCAGAGTTTATGTACGATGTAAAAAAGGGTAGGTGATAAGGAATTCCCCAACCAAGGGTGACATGGGTTGCATTTTCCAAAAAGGAAGAAGGTTACCAAGGGTGATGACAAAAAGCTATGTAAAATGATGGAAACAATGGCTTAATTACAAAAAGAATTAAGAAACTAGTGGGGATAATAATGTAGATACAGAAATGGGTTCCCCAGAGTGAGATGGCTTGTCCCGAGGATGGCCCAAGTTGGTTAAAACATAAGTGGGGGGTTGGTGCCCTATAGGCGGGTTTCTCTAGTAGGGAAATGTATGGAGGGAAATATGAAGATGGGAAAACCGACGATGGATAAAATGGATGGTAAATGATGCTGCGGGAGTGAAATCAAAATAAAACCGTGAGGATGTGCCCTGGGAGTCCGTTGGGTAGGCTAGCAAAATAAGGAGAAGGAGTATGTGGCTGATTCATGACATGATGTAAGACTATCGAGACTCCCATCCCTAAAGGTTGAAAACAACATGAGTGTCAAAGTGCCAAGGGGGGCTATGAATGGGACCACTCATGTGGGGAGAGTGCTATTGGGTGATAGTACCCAAAATGCAGCGGAGGTGATGGTACTGCAGAGCCGGATATAGGGACCCTAAAGGAAAATTGCAGAGGGTGTGACTGGAGATGCAATTGAGATTCAGAGGGAATGATTACATGCTAGTGTCGATTATATACCTGAAGGGGTCGCGTTGGTGTGTGATGACCAAGTACCTGCACACATGAAAACCAAATACTCGACGTGAAAAATATCTGAAGATAATCGAACATATAACCGTTTATTTGATAATTTTGAACATGAACATGCGTACCTGAACGGGGTATGGAAAAATGGTTCCCAGGGGGCTAAGGATGAAAAATGGCCCGGGGACTGTCTTGATGTAGATGACGGGGTGCTGATCCCGTGGTTGAATATGGATAAAAAAATGGACTCTCGGAGCTCCAGAATTGAGTTTGGAAGTCTGTCAAAATGGACTATATATAGCTGTGGGGTCCACATTGCCACCTCATTTGTACTTGCTGTTATAGTTGTGAGAGAGGAGATTGCAGATTAGATTAAGATATTCTAGGAGTGCGAGGAAGCCGATCCAAGAGATGCTAGAGTCAAGTTAGTGCTATCATCCTCTTGTATAGTAGTTAGGTGTCAATTTTTGGGTAGGACCATACGGATGGCCGTACGGTGAATTTTTAAGGTTGTGGCCCCCCAAGAGCGTGGGTGATCGATGGTGACCCGCACATGAATGTGCGGCTGTAATGGGAAAAACCATGCAGGGGGCATGGTATTTGGGAAAACAGACACGCATGGGGTGCGCGCCTATCCGAAACACAACCGTACATATGTGCGCGGTTGTGTTGCTGACAGTTGCGCATGAGTGCACAACTGTGTAGTGAACATGCACGCACCGAATGCGCGCTTGTGGGCTTAACATGCACACATACATGCACACCTATGGGGTAAACAGGTGCGCATGTGTGCGCACCTGTGGCGAAAACAACCGCGCCTTTGAGGCAAAGCTGAGGGTGAGAAAGATTATGTCCCTCTCTCTCTCTCTTTTTTTTTTTTTGGCGGGGGGAGATTTGGTGTTTTTGTGATGGCTGATCGAGTACTATATATGTGGATGTAGGTGATCATTGGGGATGATGCCGATCCATTGGAGAGAGAGGGAGTGGACCTGAATGAGAGAGGTCGTGAGGGATGAGGAGCCAACAGTTCATGGTGCTTTGGCGGCTTGTGGGCTATTGAAGTTTTTGGAGTGCCCACTGTTGAGGGAACATGAGTGTCTAGTGAAATTCTTGATCTCGATGTGGATTCCGGAGTTGCAGTGTTTTATTGTGCATGGAGAGCACTTGGAATTATCTGCTGAGGAGGATGTCTATTTTCTGACTAGGCTCCCTTTTCGAGTGATGTAGGAGCCAGCGCGGAAGCGAAGGACAGCTGGACAAGACAACACAAATTTTGAAATTACCTTGAAGTTGTTGCGCAATATTAAATGAATTCATTAAGAAGAAGCGCACTTGTATAATGTAACCGGACCTTGAGCGATTTGCTCTCATCCTTAGTAGATAGAAGGCATTTAAAGTAGTTAATGCAGGTAGGTAAAATTCAATTCTAGATTAGACAGTTTAGAGCGCAAGAGGGAAACGAGATATAGACACCCTCCTTGTGTATTGTAAATTAGTATGAAGCATTGGAGCATAGGATAAGCAGAGAGCTGTGTAAGAAAACCCATGTACAGACATTTGGATTAATAGAAAGAGATTGATTCAAATTCATGGTTTTGTGTTTGTTCCCTGTGTATTGATGCTGAATGATATGCTCATGAATGTTTGCTTCCTGTTATACATTTTATTTATATGCTGTGTATATGATTTCATGTTTGAGTTTGAAGTCTAAAAGGAAGTAGGAATGAGTTTCAATCGTTTCTCTATCTAAACAAGGATTCCTGGAAGGAGTGCAGTTGAAGTGTCCACAAGGGGTGTGTTGACAGAGGGTTCAGATAGAGATAGCTTTTGTTCTCATTCACTCTAAGGTGCAGATAGGCACAGGAGCTGTGCAAGGAGTGTGTAGGCTGAGTGAAGTCTCAGGGTTGTGAACCTGAGTGAAGGCATTGAGGGACTGTTGTTGCAGGTGTGCGCAGAGTCGAAAGGATTTCAACACTTGGAAGTGTCTGGGAGTTGCCACAAGGAGTGCGTGCAAGAGTCTTTTCTAAGGCTCAGAGTTATAAGAAATCTCAGGAAGGATAAGGCCTTCAAAATTGTTGAAGGACAGTGCAAGGAAGCTGTGACTGGAAGTGTGTAAGAAGCGTCGTAATTTTGTGCCGTAGGTGGACGAGTTCCATGGGGGAACACTTGGTCATTCGCAGAAATCGCAGAGGAAGGAAGAACGGTCAGAATTCTCCAAGGGGAATTCGCAAATTTTCGTGAGTCGTTAGATCTCGCGGAGAAGCAGGGGAGATACTGCGAGTATTCTCTAAAGGGTCAAGCTCAGGAGGGGCAAAACCATAGATTCAAGTCACCAGGACCATCAGATTTACACGTGAATTTGTAAATCGGAGTTTCATGGGTTGAAGTCCTGTAAACATAGCAACAAGAATCGCGATATTCCGATACGTGATATCCCGACGACGAATAGAATAGTGTGGGGCCACAAGGGTTAGTCAAGTGGACAGGTGGCACGCTGTATCAGGGTTTCGCAGTGAGAAGTCCTGAAACAATTACATCAGGATTCACGATACCGCAAAATCCGAAGTGCCGATAAGGTTGAGTGATGTGAAGGGTCGAACTCATGAGTATATCAGAGTTTCAACATATCGGGACTCAGGAGTCAGAGAACTGAGTTGCTTGACATCGTGACCGGTGAAATTGCAATAGGGGAGATCCCGATAGGGAAGGAAAAGGTCAGCGTTGACTATTGTTGGGGTTCGGGGATTCGAGAGACCAACGCTCGACCACCAACCTCGCGAAGTCAGATCTCCTAAGTGAAAAGAGGGGATCCCACGAGGATTGATGTGGGTGCAGATTTATCGATAGGGAAATAGAAGAACCGGTTAGAGTTCTTTGGGCCATGAAGGAGGGAAGATCCTATGTGCACACCGACCTTCTGACCTGCGGGTTGTGAGGCATAGGGCATCGACGTCATCGGGGAACCCTGTTGCTAACCGAGTTGGTGGTAGTTGGAGAGGGGCAGTTGGCTACCCTTACCCAGACATATTGTTCGGGAGAGGATTTTATGTCTGGGTCAGTGGTGAGGATTGGGGCGATGGATGACCTGGTACATCGTTGCATGGCAGTGATGGTTGTGAGAGTGTATGGGTCACTCGCGACTCAACGTATCAGTGGTGGCCAATTGAGGATCATGCAATAGGCACTAGGGGGTGAGAATTTCGCCTAGGGCTTGATGTTGCACGCCAAGATGGTGGGACAACTCACTAGGTGTTGAGCGGCCGACTCAGGGGATTTTTCCTTTGGATTGATCCCGGTGGCTTGGTTTCTAGAGAGGGTGCTGATGTTTCACCTGAGAGTGTTGTTAGACCCTCCAGGAGCGTGAGAGCCACGACTACGGCGGTGGTCAACAATTTTGGTTCATCATGGGGGTGGGGAGGGTGGCCACTACTTCACGGCTGAGGCTACACAGGTGTGGCGTTATATGCCACAGATCATATTGCAGTTTCCATACAGTGGGATAGATTTCCGCGATGATCTTGAGATGATATTACCTTCGGGAGAGGTATTCGATCACCGAGGTATGATGTGTTGTTTACTGGTTTTATTGATTTTTTTTTTAGATAGTATAGCATATGGTTGATATTTGTATGGATGTTGATGCTATCATGTGTTTGTTTGTGTAGATGTGGGACTGCGTGGATGAGAGGTCGATCTGATTCGAGCGCCAGCCCACCAGGGGTCTGTGAGATCACTGCGGGGAGAGTTGTGAGCAGGGGAGAGGTGACATCGAGAGGATGTTGGGGCAAGGCTCGGTGATGATGATAGAGAAGCCCGGAGGCGTCGTTATGATGACCCCGGGGTAGGGCCGTCACACGCTCCTCCGGCCGAGGTCGAGGGAGAGTTTGATGATTTCTGCCGCTGACTAGAGGTAGTTCTATAGGGAGTGCTCGAGAGGATGTGGGTGCGGATCTAGGATGAGGGGATCCTGGAGCAGTGAATTGGGCTGTCGATGGAGTTGTGGACCTTGATTCGCAGAGCAACTATAGCCGGAGATGCGATGACTGGACGGTTGCCTCCGGGTCCTGGGGGACCTGGAAATGGTGGGGTACCTCCGCCAGAGGGAGTACCTAGTGCTGGAGCACTAGAGGCACCCTTAGGGCTGTTAGATATGTAGTTGTGTATCTGATATAGGCTGGTGAGCCCATTTTGTATAATTGTGACATCCAGTTTTGTATTGGTAGGGATGAGGTGATTCACTGCCTATGGGCGATGTACTATTTTTGTAAACACTTTATGACATGTGGACTGATATATATATATATATATATATATATATATATATATATATATATGGATATACATTTTTGGATCTTTGTGTACATGTGTGATGTTTTTGTTGTTGATGATTCAGGTTTTTGATGTAGTGGATGATGTCTAATCTATATGCTGTGACAAACCTCTGATGGTTTATGTGTATGTGAATAAGTCTTGATGTGATATATGCCAATCTAGTATAATGTTATCCATGTTATCTACTATTTGATTGAATTCTCTTGGGATATGTGTAAATGTAATCGAATCAAAATGTCGAGATAAAAGTCTAACCTGCAGGTATTTATGAAAGAGGCAAGGATCATGGACACAGTATACATTGTTGAGATGGAGGGCGACAAGTTGGGAATCTAATAAGACGCGAAGGTGACAAATATGGCGATGATTGGCCTCAATGAGGAGACCAATGACAGCGGCATAATCTGCTTGATTGTTGGTGGCTGAGCCTAAACATATGCCGCTGGTGTGGAGTAGGTCATGTGAAGGGGAATAAAGGGTCCAAGTAGTCGAAGCAAGATTTTGTGTCCAATGGCTAGCTCCGTTGGTGTAACCAATGTGGTAGGCCGATTGAGGTGGCATCTGTCAATAACACGAGTGATAGATTAGATAGGAGGTATGAATAAAAGAAGACTAAAAACTCTATAACAGACGTACAAAAAATAAAGAGCCTAGTGTAGTAGAGCTATGCTCAGGCATAAAATTTATTTAAGTACAACCCGTTGACGGGTTCCTTGAGAGGATGGCCTTCAGGGGAGGCCAGGATGTATGCGCCTTTAGTGAGGCAATGTTGGATTATGTACGGTCCATGCCAGAAGGATTCAAATTTTCCATGGCCAAGGGTATCATGAGTGATATCGTAAGCGAGGACAAGGTATCCTTCATTAAATGAGCGAATGTTGATATGGCGATCAAAGGTGGCCTTTGATTGTTTTTTGGCTGCTTCATTGTTCTGTAATGAAGATCGATGATCTTCATATAGGGATTCTAAGTTCAACAAACGCTGCTCTATTGGGGATGTGTTGGGTAATAGCTCAATAGTGGTGCATAAGGTGGGAATTTCACACTCGATGGGAAGAGTGGCCTGAATCTCATGGACTAAATGAAAAGGTGTGAAACTAGTGGCAGTTTTGACTGTTGTGCGATAAGCCCAGAGCATGGAAAATATCGTATGATGCCAATTGGTTTTATGTTTGTTAACCATGTGTTGCAACATGGTTTTTAAGACCTTGTTAACTGCTTCAACCTGTCCGTTGGATTGAGGGTAGTATGGTGAGGAAAAATCGTGGGAGAAGCCTAACCGGGATGAGAGTTCCGTGAAAATATCATTCTCGAAATGTTTCTCGTGATCAGAAACTAGTTGGAGTGGTACGCCAAAGTAGGATATGACGTGGTTAAGGAAAAATGCGCTACTGTGTCAGTGGTGTTGTTGAAGGTAGGCATGGCTTCAACCCACTTGGTAAGGTAATCAACTGCAATGACTATGTATTTGTGTCTGTTGCTGTATGTAGGGTTGCAAGTCATGAAGTTGATGCCCCATTTACAAAAGGGATCAGCGGTGATGACTGGGTGTAGAAGAGCAGGTGGTGCGCGTGATTTGTTAGTGTAAAGTTGGTATTTATAGCATCATTTCATGACATGGATGCTGTTGTGAAATAATGTAGGCCAAAATTAACCTGCACAGATGATTTCTAAGTGGTGGACAACCCTAAGAGATGGTCTCCGCAAGCGCCGTTGTGGCAATCGTTTAAGAATCTGTCAGCCTCGTCAATAGTTAAACATCGACGAAGTATGGTGTTGACTCCTCACCGATATAAGATGTCCTTGATGAGGAGGTAGCGAGGTTCCTGGTGATGAATATGTCAACGATCATATTTGGAGAGGTAGCTTTTGAACATTTGTGTTCAGAGATAGACAAGAAGATCGCCATACCAAGGGTCATCCGAGGGGACAAAAAAAAGATGTTCATCAGGGAGGTTAGTATTGACCAGTGGACTGGTAGTGTCAGAAGGAAAAGCTGTGATAAGTTCGGCGAGGATGAGAGATTTCTTTCTCTTGGGTGTTGAAAATTCGAGATCGTATTCCTGAAGGATGACGATCCATCGAGAAAATTTACCATTAATTTGTTGACGACTGAGAAAGTATTGCATGGGGTTGGAATCTGCGATAACTTTGGTAGTTCGAAGCAGGATGTAATGGCGTAGTTTCTGGATTGCAAGGACAACTGCGAGGGCTAGATTTTCTTCGTGATTGTACTTCGAGGGTGTTCCTAAAAGGTTTTTACTAATGTAGTAAATCACATTCTCACATGCGTCATCCCCTATTTGGATGAGCACTCCTGCTACTGAAATGGCTGAAGATGATATATAGAGGAGATAATCGTGGTTATAGTCAGGTGGACTAATCAATGGGGCGTTGGAGAGAGCCACTTTGAGATCATCAAAAGCAGTTTGGGCATGTTTATCCCATTAAAATGGGATGTCGTGATAAAGTAAGCGAAGGAAGCCATGTGTGCGAGTAGCATAATTTGGGACAAAGCGTCATAAAAAGTTGGCTTTGCCTTGAAAGCTTTGTAGTTGGCGTAAATTCCGTGGGGGTGGAATTTCTATGATGGCTTAGACTTTGAGGGGGTTTACAGTAATGCCACATTGGGAAACTATGAACCCAAGAAGGCACCCAATAGTGACACAGAATACACACTTGAGGGGGTTTAAGACGATATTGTACTAACGACACCTATGGAAGATGATTCGTAGATCATCGAGATGCTGAGTTCATTTCTTAGATTGAGTGGTGAGTTCGTCTAAGTACGCGAGGATGATATGAGATAGATCGTAAAAAATGCATATCATGGCCCATTGGAATGTGGCGCCAGCATTCTTGAGGCCGAATGGCATGACATGATACGTAAAGGTGCCCCAAGGGGTTGTGAATGTGGTTTTGTATTGATTGACGAGGTGAATTTGGATTTGGTTGTAACCAGAGAAACCATCCATGAAGGAGAAAGCCTCGTGACCTGTGCAATCATCGATTATTTGGTCGATGAAGGGTGTTGGAAATTTGTCTTTGGGATAGGCGTGATTGAGGTCGCAGAAGTCCATACAGACATGGATAGTGCCCTATTTTTGGTTAACAAGGACAGGGTTGGAGACCCATGGCGTATAGGCTATGGGGTAAATGAACCCTGCAATGCGTAGTTTATCAATCTCGACTTTGATGGCCGCTGCTTTGGATGGGTGTAACAATTGTTGTTTTTGGTGGACGAGTGTGATATCAGGCTAGGTGTCTATGCGATGTTCGACAATAGAGGGATCAAGGCCAGGCATCTCTGTGTATGACCAGGCGAAAATGTCCTGGTATTCCTAGAAGAGGGCTTTGTAGGTGGTGAGTTCTTCTAGAGAACATGCAACGCCAATGGTGATTTCCTCGAGAATTCCATATTTGATGGAAATATCTATTTTGATGGTTGGGGATATATTGGCCATATTGCCTTCTTTGAAAGCAATGGGGGCAGGGATAGGGTTATTGAACCAATCTATATGCCCTGATGGGAGAAAATATTTGGTTTCGATAGAGTATATGGGGTGTTTGTTAGGAGGCTTGAAGGCTTCCTATGAAAGAAAGAGTGCTTTGTGGTGGAGCGCATCCTATGGGTAATCGGTGGTAGTTAACTCAAGGATATCTTCATCATAATGAAATTGACCTGAATATAGGGGATCGAGAGGAGTGATCTCGATGATTGTCACTATGGCATTATCTCCTTCTGATAAATATGTAGGGGGATTGATGGAGGGGGATTGCGATGGTTTGCTTGACATAAACCAAATATCCAGATATTGTGGGTTAAAAATGGTAGTCAGGCATAGAATGTTTGTGGGGAACTAAATTGGAGAATTGGGTGGATTTGGGGGTAACTCCTGATATAAATCATCTAGGAACCAAGGGGAGAAGGGAGTGCCTCAGGTTATGGTGGGAAGATATGAACCATATCAATTGATGGGGTAATGGTATTTATTGTGTCTGTTGGAGGAGGGGGGGTATGATTTTGAATAGGGGTTAGTTGACGATGCCTGTATTTAATGATCACATGACATTGATATGTGAAATGGTCAAGTGATTCGCATAGAGAGCAAGGTCATATCATGCGTTCGTTGACTGAGGTTGTGACATAATGGATGTCAGTGACAGGAGTTGAGGTGGGTGTTTGCTGAAAGCTCTGTTGTACAACTGTTAGTGTCTGTCGGAATTGAGGTAATGCTGGAAAATGGTGTGTGTAATGGCCATATTCTGAACAAACGATGCATGTGAATTTGGTTTGCAGTCCTTTGTTACTTGTGTTCTGTGAGATAGCGGCAATACTGGAGGAAGTGACGAGCGGTGGTGGTGTTCGAGGGAGTTGGATGAGATTACGTAACTTGGGGAGAGATGGACATTTGTTGGTGGGGTGTCCATCTTTCTCACATAGTACGCAAGGAGGTTGGATGCGTGGGGGAAGTGGAGCTGTGGGCTCCTTCTTCTTTTGCCTTCCCTTATCTGTAGTAGGGTGGTTAGTGAGTGGGGGTGTAGGGGGTATGTTGGGAGTGAGTATGGGGATCTGCATCAGGATTCTCTCTGTTTGGGGAGGGAGGGATGGTTGAGGAACCATCTTAGGTGGATGTAAATACCAAACTGGGATTTCCAGCACCATAGTAGGAAGGGTAAGCGTTGCAACGACCTGGAAAGATTGTACACCTGGTGGGGGGTAAAAGAAAGGGATTTGGGTAAGGGCTTGGGGACTGTTTCGCAAATTGGTATCTGGCCCTGGGGAAGATCAGGAACGGGTCAAGATGAATTAGTTCCAGGGGATTCTTGAGGGAGAAGTTCTGTGACTAGTGGGAAGTCAGGGATGAAAGAGGCCTTGGTGGGAGGGGGGTTTGTTTTAGTTGTCGTTTCATTGGAGGATACGATACATACTTGTGTGGAGGGATGGAGGAGAGGTGGTGCTCCATGGTAGGTCCCTAGCAAGGATGTTATCAATAAAAGGGAGGATGTTATCGATGTTGGATGAAGGGTTAGGCTCGTAATGTGATACTTGATCAATGGTAATGATATTTCCATTATGGGGAAACATCATGGTTCGAAATACATAAGAGGCGATGGCCTTCATAACATACATGTAGTTATGACCAAACAAGATATTTTAGTTGAGTGGGGCGTCGATAATCTCAATGTCAATTAGAACGGTTTTTCCCTCGAGCTCGACGGGGAAATTTTGTAAGAGTCCTTTGAGGGATGAGGGTCTGCCATTGTAGGCTCTTAAGGTAATGGCAGATGGTATGAGTTCGACGGAACCAAGTTTCTGCCATATGGAATTGGACATGATCCAGGTCGATGCACCTTCATCAATGATGCTTTGGTGAACTGTAATATTCTGAATTTTTACAGGGATTTGAAAAGCAATAAGAGCTGGGAGGCGAGGTCCTCCATTGTCCAGGTCAAATGTGATGAGTCGGGTATCGGCCGGGTCGACTACTCCTAGGGAGGAAAGTAAGGAATTTTGCTGGGTGGGACAAGTTTGAAGGACCTCTAAGATTGACATGGAAGCCAGGGATTATGCCAAGTCATCGACAAAACTATAATTATGAGCTTCCCTAGCTTGAGGATTATGGACATTCCTGCGCAATGGGATGCAAGGAATATGAAGGGAGGTTTCAGTATTAGGGTGAGGATTTATGAGAGGAGGTCCTATTTTGACTGAAATTTCTTTCGAGGTAGTGGGAGCGGATTCAGGGGGTGTTCTATACTGATGACTACATGTTTGCAGAAGGACTTCTTCCTCACTGGTAAGGAGGATAGTGCGATCGATAGAGGTGCCTGTATTGGGATTCTGTCCCAACTGTGGTGGGGTAGGATGCATGTCTGGTTTGGTATTTATGTACCCTTGGTGTGGGATAGGGTTTTGTAGTACAGTTTGGGGGGGTTGCTGTACATATGGTTGTGGGGCCTGCTGAGTTGCAGGCGGTGCTGAGGGACGTGGTCCATTCACAAAATCTTTCATCCATTTAAAGTCAGCGATTTGGGGGAAATGGTGAGTATAGTGACCAAAATCACTGCAAAGGGCATAAGGGAAGGTGGTCCTAACATTGTTGTTGTTCCTTCCTTGACGTTTATTGTTGTTTCCCCCTTGGGGGTTTTGATTCCCCTGGTATTGGTTGCCCCTGGTAGACTGGTTCTGCTGGGGTTGGTTCTGGTTTCCTCCTGGTCCCGTATTATTATTGTTCTGATTTTTTCCTTTCTTTCTGGTATTGCTCGATTAAAGGGGTGGATTTTCCATGTTCAACTATTCAAAATTTTAATATTGCTGAATGGGAGAGGGTTGAAAAAAATTAACCCCAACGTGTGGTGGTCCTTGTGGTGGAGCCATAGTTTGTGGGGGGTCAGAAAATGGAAAGTACGAATTATGTTGAGGCGATGATCCATAAGGTACATAGGAGGGCGTGGCGCTTTCACTAGTGCTTAGGGTATAGGCCGAGGTAGAGGGAGTACAAACATTTGGTTGGATAGGTGGGTGGTTTAGGGGTGCCGGAGGGGGTACACTTATGGGTGGAGTCAGGGCAACAAGGTATGGTTGTTGATAAGGTGGAGGAGGATAATAAGGGATTATTCCATATGCTGATGGATATTGAGGTGAACCATATGTGGGTGGTTGTTGAGGTGGTGTGTTGTGGTGTGTAGTGTTACCAATCAATCCGTCTGCTAAGTGAGACATCCCAGGTTTATCTTGGCCAAATGGCACGGGTTTTGGGGCATCTGGGAGTACTGTGTATAGGTATCCGGACTGGGCTTAGATGAGTTCGAACTGTTGGGTATTACTAATGGCTTCTTCTTCGGTTTTGGGGAAGGTGGCAACCACATCTTTGTTAAGGAGGGAAACAAGTGATTTAAGGAACCAATTGAGACACTGTTGGGGGGTAGGGTCAACTTTGCAGAGGTTACGTCGCCGACGCCATTCGTGGATGTGGTCGACAAAATGTGTAGAGGCGGTTTGTTTGAAATCTCAGAGTAGTTCAAGGCCATTTTCATGACGAATGGGTAATTGAAAGAAGGTCAAAAATTCTTTGGCCAAGGATTCAAAAGTCACGTGGGACCCGGATTTTTCTTCGACGTACCATTTGGCGGATGGGCCAATGAGTGTACATTGAAATAAATGTAATCAGATGGAATCATCCATGATGTTGTTCAAAGAATACCATAGGTGAAATGTCATGATATGGTTGGTAAGATCATCTCCTGCGTTTCCTTCAAACTTGGGGATGTCTGAAGGGAGTTTGTTGAGTTTAGTCAGATCTGGTATGTTGAGGGAGGCTAAATATGGCATATGGAGGGGTGGCATAGGATTAGTGCCGGCCATAGTGTGAGTGTTCTGAGTACCTGACCCTTGGAGGGGACTAGGTGGGTTTGTACTTCCCCCTTGAGAGGAAGTTGCCCCCCCGCTTCCTTGTAAAGGAGAGCGAGTGGAAGGTGGACCTTGGGAATTGGACCCAAGTAAGGTGAAACCAAGCAAATATGATCCCAAGACAGTGGCACTCACAAGAGTGTGAGAAGGTGGAGCCGATGAGTTGGCAAGACTAGGAACTCCCCCTAGAATATGAGGGAGATTTAACAAGCGTCTGGAATGATGGGGGTTCTGTGGATCCCCTATGATGTCTGACTATCTGAGTGAATGTGTGTGAATGGCGGTGAGAGTAATAAATAAACAAGAGATTTTGCTGCAATTTTTGAACCTTACACAATATATATCCAAATCAAATATAATCAGAAGGGTATCATACATAAAGTGTTTTGATAAAGAATCATATATGTGGATAGGTGGATTTTGTCTGCATGGGGGAACAAAGAAAACAAATGCTCATTTCCTAAAAGATGTAACTTCCTTCCTCTCAAAAAAGCACTAAACCTTCCAATAACACTCGACAATGGGGTCTGAAGCCACCAGAAGAGAAACTAGTGAAGGATGAAGCAATCCATTATAATGAGGGGTAGAGGAGGCATATCCCAAAAAAACTGGCGATATTTCCCAATAGCCACACAAAATCCGATCAAGGTGCAATTGCAGCCCACAATTTCCACCTAGGTAGATGTCCTAAAATTTGGTCACTAGGTACCTCAGTTAAAGTGCAACATTTAGATTTTCGGCCTAAGAAATGGGTCATGGGCTGGATCCCGTCCAAGAGGTGGGTGCCTCAAGGGGGGACGTACAGAACAACCAAACCTCAGCCTTCAACCCTTCATGGGTATCTCCCTACCTTACGGTGTTAGGAACACTGGACTTGGAGGATTTAAAGTTCCCTATTTGACAACTTCTATTGTTTTGAAAATGTGAGAACTAGATAATGGGGAGTTATTTGGATGCCTATCCCCAAAATCCTACCTAGACTAAAATATTTATTTTGGCACCTCTTCTGGAGGAAAACTTAGTGAGTTTTTAGAAAATTTTTAGATGTGTTTGTTTGAGAGATTGGGGGTGTGAGCCAACCTCATTGAAATTAAGTGGGAGTGGATAGTTTCGTCAAGAAAAGAATGGGGTGTTTCGAAATCCCTTTGGAGGAAACTTACTTCAACCTCCACGTTTCGAGATGAAAACTATGTGAGTGAGAAGTGTCTTTTGTGTGTGAATGAGTGAAAGTGTGCCAATTTTTTAATGAATTAGGTGTCACCTTGCTGCATGTGGACTTCACTTGGTCCTTACAAGTCTTTGATTACCTATTTAACTAAATTTCATTGGTACAACCTTGCAGAATTCAAAAGTCCCTAGGAAGCTAGCATGTGGACATGTGGGTCCTTTACTATTCCTTTAACTCCCTAATGTGATTTAATCTAA